>SCDS01001253.1:25502-38682 GCA_004149465.1 Drosophila nigromelanica | reverse complement strand
TATATATATATATAAGCCGAACCCAAACTAAAGAAAAAAAAAATATATATATATATATATTTGTTTTTTTTTTACGTTCTTTAGTTTGGGTTCGGCTTGGCCTGAGCCATAGCTGTGGCTCGGTCCTAATGAGTTGGGGGCAGCCCGCAGCACAGACCAAAACAAACAAGCAAACATGCGAGGCGTTAAAGTAAAGTGTGAAGCAAAGTAGCCAGAACGAAGAAGCGAAAAAGGGATTGGGATTGGAATTGGGGTTGGGGTTGAGGTGATTTGGTTCGGTTTGGTTCTTGATAGCGTCAGAGTACGTTAAACATGTGCTAGTTATGCACAATCGATATATACTTAAGGGCCAAAGTGTGCAAGCGTTTTTGCTGACTGGCATACAATTAACCCTTTACGTGCCAATTGCTAAATAAATTAGTAAGCATGTGTGTGTGTGTGTGTTAAAGTTGATTGAAAAACTCAACTCTTCGGGCTTTGGGCAACAACAACAAAGTCCGCTCAAGAAATCAACTTCAACGAGTATTTCACTTCCACCTCCGTTTCTTGGCATTTTAATTGGCATTGCTGTGCCTCAAGTGAGGCCATTAAAAAGTTAACTTTAAGGCAATCTGGCAACGCCTCAAGTTAGGCCATAGGCTTTTGCTTAGCTATTTGGCCAATCAGCACTGCAGTGCACCCTACGTATACGTAATTTAATTAAGTTTATGTTCGCCCTTGCTGCCTTTGTATTGTGCTTTTAATGAGGTTAGGCAAATAAAATGCGCATACGCCATGTGCAACGTGGCGAATTTCATGACAGCTGCCATTTATGGCTCTTGCTATTGAGTGTGAGCGAGATGGATGCGAATCTAATTTATGTTCAGGGATCAAATTTGTTTTAAAGAAATTACTTTCAAGGTGCCTCAGGAAGTTATAAGAAATGCAAATAAATTATGAATGTAGCGTTATTATATTTGAGAAGAAGTACTTGCGGAGTTGCTTACAAATTTAACTTATTTTGATCCTGAAGTAAGTTTTGCATTGTACATGAAAACGTAGGTCACAGAGGTCACATAGCCTATTTGTATACAACGGAACTGCTTCAATTGTTGCGATAAAATTTTGCTATGCGTTCTTTACCAGCAACAGTTTCTAATCAAGTAAAGCAAACTTTTTAAGTCAACTTTTACAAATCATAAAATTGTACTTTAAGCAAACAACCTTGTAGAATTAATTGTATACTAGTTTCCAATTATTCTTGGAACTTGCGCAATTAAACCAAAAGCAGTGAATTATAAATGTAACTCGTACAAAGAAATCAATTGTGAAATCTTATTAAAGGTTTGTTATTCGGTACTAGTTCAGAGCGTCAAGTGGTTTTGTTTCTTGAATTATAAGATCTTTCAATTCATTTCAATTGAACAAACAGGCAAAACTCCCATAACAGTTCAAACAGAATATCAAATATGGCACAGACATACCCATTCACATTTCGTATAAAACGAGTTGCATGCAAATGCGCAAGGAATAAAAAAGGAAGCAAGAAAAAATGAGAGAAGAGTTGCGAATGAAGGAATCTGCACACACACACATGCCACAGCACAAATTGAAGTGCTCTACATTATAATTCATTGCACAAGCAATATGATTTTTTCAGTTCCAAGCTGTAATCGTCCGAGAACTCAAGCCGTATGCGAGCCAACAACTTTTAACAATGACATTCACTTTTTGGCCAGTCATCAAACCCCCTCCCCCCCTGTTCCATTCAAACCGCCACACATATGGCAAACACTGCAAGTTGCATATGCCATGTGTCCAAGTCTGCATCAGTTTCAGTTTCAGAGTTGGAGTCTCAGTTCCAGTTCCAGAGTGAATAGTTGGCTCTGTTGCGGGCTCTAGGAAGGGGACCAAATGCTCTACCGCAATTTTTGCCGTTTGTTGGCATTTCTGTCGCATAGTTTTCTTTTTTCTGGTTCTTTTTTTTACCACCCGCCCTCACTGGGTTGCTTTTATTTACTTAAATTGTAAGGCATGAGTGTGTATTTCATTTCAGTGCACGCTCAAGAGCGCACAGGACACACATACACACACACACAAACATATGCACGACAAAAATTAAGCAATTTCAGCAGAAGGTTTTTTTTCCACTTTCTTTTATATGGATATTATTTTTTTTTTAAAAGCTCTTTTTATTGGCGATTTATAGTTTAATCTAATTGCTTAATTGTTCCTAGCCAAATGGATATTTAAATGCTGTGTTAAACCTTTTAAATATTTATACGTTATTGAAACAAAACAAAAAAAGAACGGGACACCAAATTTGTATGGAAATTTGGAGATGTTTTGAGAAACAAAAAAAATTTTAATACACTTACATTTAAACGCTTATATTATATAAATATTTTATAGGATACATCTTTCCACACAACTTTTTTTTTTTACCAATTTCAATGAGAGCGGCTTAAAAATAAAAACGAACACAAACTCCTAACGATCCTAACGAACTAATCACTTGAACTAAAGCCAAACTCTGTAGCTCATTTTTACTTTCATCTCTTGCCTTGAAGCTCGCAAACTCGTTAATATGCCAATTACGAAACCGCATGAGCTGCCAAAAAAAGAAAAATAAAAATAACACGGAAAAGTAAAAAGAACTTCAAGCTAAAGTTCAAGTAGACGCTCATCAGAAATTTTACGAGACTTTCTGAATAAAAAACATAAAAATTAAAAAGACCAAAGTGTTTGCACGTACGTACGTATTATTAAAGCAGTTAAATTTCATATAACAAAATTTGTTATTATTTGCGTTGTGAAAACGGGACGACAGGAAAATTAAAATGTCTTTTCTTTTTTTTTTTTTGATTTGATAAATTTTAATGCACTCTTTGAGGAGGTAAAAGCAGGACAAGAAAAAAATTATAAAAGCAAAAACTGTTGGCACGAGCGCAACTTTTGCCACAGAGCATTACGAAAATTAAATGAAAAATAATCTTAAATACATAACGTATACGACACGTTGCCAATGCTCAGGTTTGCTTTTCCCCTTTTTAGCTATGTACCTTTGGCAACACTTGAAACGAGTTTTTGTTAAGCATTAAAGAGAATAACGTATGAGAATTAAAGAAAAAACAAAAACGAGTAGAGAAAGTATTTTTAAGTTGCTACTTCTAATGTGCTTATATAAATCCGGAAGAGGCTTTACATATATGTTGCTTGTTACCTGTTTGCAAAGTTTTCAAGTTCTTACCCCATATAAATAGCAGTTGGATTCAGCTTATTAATATATACTAACCTGAAAAGAGAGAAAAGAATACGAGTGGAATAAAATGCGATTATAATGAACGGATAACATATATTAAGTGATGACTAATTATCTGATGAGAGAAAACAGCTATAAATAACTACAACAATATCAATACGAGGAGAGATTCAATTTAATATTCTATAGAACTTTCATAAGCAGCTTAGTTTACTTGATTATGCAGAAAATTGCATTTCGCGGAAATGGAGGAGTAGGCGAGGTTGCGGGCAGATGCTGGATTTGTTGCTGCTAAGAGCAAAATAAACACTGAAAGCAGAGCGAAAGTAAAGCGCAGTTCAGTATATTTCTGTGCTGCCAAGTGTATAAAAAAAAGGAGCATCGCAATGAAATCAGCTATAGCATCAGAGGCAAATGAAAAGCGGAAGTTTAAGTGTCATCAGCGTGACGGGGGGATTAAAAGGGAACGATGGAGGGTGGGGAGAAATACTACTTAAATTTTCCAGTGGGTGGCTTGTTTTTGCCAACGACATGAACGCTGTCTTTAATGACTAGCATTCGAGTAAATGCGTGTAATTTGAAAGGTGTTTTCTTACAGCTGGCAGAGTTGCCACACTTTATAGGTTTATGTTGTTCAACACTGGCAAGTTTTCGACTAAACTAATTTAAAAAGTTGAAATGGACTTTTGAACTAGTTGTTGCCTGATACATAACTGTTGCTCTCTCTCTCTCCCTTCCTCTCTCGCTGTCTCTATCTTTCAAAAGTTAAATTTATAGCTCAGGCAACAGTTCTACAAGTATTAATGCTCAACTTTTTTCTGCATTATTCAAGACTGTCATCACACATTCGCATAACACACTCCAGTCGCAAGTCTTGATCAGAAAACAACATATGGCCAAAGGAGACGCACGTGCTCCCACGAGTAGCTTTGGGCACTCACAAAATTTGATTTCTAGTAGCAACAGTTCGCTTCTACTTTACACTTTTTTTCCCAAAAACTTTTTCAAGCACCAAGATAGAGAGATAAAGAAAGAGAGGGGGATATATAATATAGGGACACGCTGGGCACGCTTCATGCCCGCTGGCAGAATATTTCTCGTCTCGTTGCATGTGTCAGGATGTAGTTAAGTAAACAGATAAACACAGTGTTTGAATCGCTCGTTCAACCGTTTGTACGACTATATAATTAACATCAAAGAAATTAAAAAAAAATAATATGCGCAAACTTAAAGTTTTTGTGGGTTGATGCCGTCATTTTTTTTTTATATTTATTTATTTTATAACGTTTTGTGGTTTCCTGATTACTTTGGTCCTCGGTTACAACAGCAAAAATCTTATATTCAATTATATACAAACTATAGTGAAATGTCACAGCAACAAGTTACTGTGAAGGGTGTGCTAGTTTCGGCCAGAACTTGACCAATTTTCCGTTATATACTTGCCGTATTTCTCTTGTGATGAGTTTCTGTGGCAAAAAGAACGCTTAAGGATACTTGTGCAAGATTTATGACGTGTTAGCTTTTTTTTTCTTTTCCTTTTTTTTGCGGGTGGAGTTTGCCACAGAACTTGCAACATATCCACATAGCGCCAACCCACTTGCACATGCATATGCATGTTTAAGCGAGGACATGCAATTTTTGTTCCTCTGGCAAATGGTGCTCATTTTTTAATGAGCGCCCCGGAAATGTGTCTGCGTGTGTGTGTGCGTGGGGCGTTCTTTTGATTTATGAACAGCGTGGCACAACTGACGTTTCGCGTTGAAGTCTGTGCGAGAAAGGACATTGGTTTGATTATGAAGAGTGCCACGCACAAAATTATTTTTAATGTGACGAACGTATATAAAGTATCCCCGCAGCCTGCCTGTCCTGCCCAGCGGACCTGTTTACTCATTGATACTGTAATCGCCTGTCTAAAAAGTTGACTGCAAAAGTCCTTCAACTGTATTTACGCATCGCATACGCGTCCATTAATCAAGCAATTTATCAAACATGTCATTTGCCAGCAACAGCAACAGCTAAACCTCGGGGCATGTGTAAAGGGAGGAAAAGAGCGGTAAGTGAGATATTTTGGATTTGATCGTCATTTGTTGTGTGCCGCCTCTTTATTGACAAACCAGAATTGCGAGAAACTTGCAAGTGATATCCCCAAATCGAGGTGACACTTTGAAGCATCGATGTACCATGGGCAGAGTTTGGGAAATGCTCGAAAGAACGGATTAAAAACACGAGGCGAGTGTCGATCCTCTTAATGTCCTTATGTTCTCTTCAAAGTTTCATTTATTTATATAAAGCTAACTTATAGTTTAAGCTGATGAGCTGATTTTAAGTTGTCAGGGCATTAAGCAAATCGCAAAATATTTTTATATTATTCAATATATTCATAATATAATGAATATCGCACACAAATGTTTTGTAATATACTTAGAGGTCAATAAGGCTTACATATATTTTTTGGGGCGTTTCAAACGTTAAAGTCACCATTGACTCAACGCTTTTACGCGTATAAATTTTCTTGTTATATATATATAAAATATTTCTTTACATAATCTGTAGTAATTTATGTCACAAAAAATTACAATTTTACCCATAGTGCGCATTCAGGCAGGAAGTTGACTAAATTGACTGATTTCTCGCACTCAATGTGAGCGAGTGCGTGTATAGTTTCGATTTGTATCAATGTTGTGTTACTGTTTCCTTTGGGGAGCATCAACCACAATTCTGGGTCACGTCAAAATCGGAAGACTTGTCAATCAGCTTGAGGAGCTTTATAAGTGTGTGTGTGTGTTTGCCTTGTAATGCAAAACGAGCATTAGTCAATTATGTGCTGCCTTAAAAGCCATACAAATGCAAACAAGTGCGGCCTTTAGCTGGCTTAGCTCTTAAGGCACCGCTTGAGGGTGGTCCTAAGCCTGAGCATAAAAGTATGCTACACTCTTTGCATGCACACAAAAAAACACACAACACACGCATGCATATATAAGCAGCTAAAGGCTCATAGTTCAAGAGGGATAGTAAGTGGCAGGGAGCTCTAAAGAGGTTAATAACTGTAGACATTGCCAAGCAAAGCTTGAAATGGAGCAGGCGAAACTGAAACTTACGTTTCCACTCTTATTTTGTATATTCGCAAGTGTGAGTGTGTGTTTTGTATCTAATTCTTAAAAATGGGCGTGCGAGGAACATAAGTTATCGTGGGTAGTTTCCGTTGCTCATTTGTTTAAGTTGCTGATTTCAGAAAAACATGATATCTGTTTCGAACAACTATTCCCGAATTAATGTACTTTATTTAAGTATAGACCCGCGTTAGTAAACACTTTACATGTTTTTGCCATTCACACCACTTGCATATTGGCTTATGAATCGAATATTGAACAACCTAATTCGATAAACAGTTTGACTTGATTAGCTTATAGATTGCCAAGTACATGAGGACATTAATAGGGGGAAAAATAATAAGATCGATTCACAAATCTTATATGATTCTATAAATATGATTTTTGTGTTTTATATTGGTTTTAAACAATTTTTTTTATTTTTTTTTTTTAATTTAGGTTTATTATTCTAACCAGGAAATCATCAAAAGCTTGTTGTTAAATTTTTATATTATTCATATTTATTTCGCAGCATTTTCATCTTCATCTGCATGTTGTTCTAGTTTTTGTATTTGTTCTCTGTATATTGTATATACATATTAAAGCATGCTTTACGTTCCGCTTTCGGAAAAGAGACTTGTACACATCCTATTTCGGGCATTTATGCATGCATCCTGTGTCAAGGAGTTGCGTACACCCACACACACATACTTTTACGTCATTTGCATGTGTGTCAAAGCCAAAAGGATGTACAAAAACATGCTGGCATACTTACGGGCGCTCACTTCCTTAAATAATAGCTACATTATTTATGATTTTATGAAGCATCTTATTTTTTTCGCCGCTGTCACGGCTCAAACGCATAATTGAATTTTTATGACTTGTCAAAGCCAAAAAAAGAGTCAAAAAACAACAAGAAATGTAATAAAATACTCATAATGCAGTAGGAGGTTCAGAGGCCGGGTGCCACCTAGTGCAATTTTTTATGAGCTGTTGTAATCGAAGTTTTTGGTTTTCGGATTTGCCAAAAAGTCGCTTTATTACCTTTAAACATGCGACAACTGCTAGGCCTATAAAATATACGCATAGCAACATATTTCTATTTCCTTTTCTATGTCTGGGCTGGGCTGGTTCACGTAGAACTTAGTCCGTCTAGTCATCGTATATCCCCCATGGTAAAACAAAAACCCACGCAAATCTACGCCAAAGTCATTTCCGTGCAATAAAAGTCTGGCGCATTTTGCAATTTGCCTTAGGAGTTGGGCGTTAACGTGGGCGTCGGCGAGTGCAATGAACCAGCCCGTAAAAACTCGTAAATATACCAAAAAAAAAGTTTTTTGTAACATGGTCGGGAGCTTTTACGCCTAAAAGTATACATAGGATAGGGGCGCCTGATAAGCAGCCGACATAACAGACATAACAATTGTAAAACTCACAGCCTTTTGATGTCCTTTGTTGCAGCGCAATGGTGAGCACTGCTTGATGTTAAATAGCTTGTAACTAAAAATATCATAGGGTTTTATTCAGTTTTGCAGTATTTTTGAGATGTGTATTTTAAATTAATCCTGTAGTCGGAAGTAACATGTCTCATATGTATTCTGAGTTTTTAAAAGTTTTTTAACTTTTTTTTCCCATATCATAAATAAGGTCCGAATTTTTTTTATTTAAACGTTTTTTTAAGTGCATGGGATTTGACTATCGAGCATACATTGAATAAAAGCAAACCATTTACACATGTTAGCAACTGATACCCTTGTAAAGCTAGTCTAAATATATATATATATATATATATATATATATATATATATATATGGTATACATATGCACCTCTTAAAAAATTGAGAATAACAAGAGCTTATTACGTTGTTTTTCTTGTTGCTTCACATTTTGTTCGTGTATGCAGTGTGTTTGTATATATGTATGTGCGTTTCATTTATCTTTTTTGTGCGGCAAGTTAAATATTTATACAACCTTTCTCAATACCCTGTTATCTGGAAAGTTCGGTAAGCAATAAAAGAACGGTCAAGAATTAAATTCTTTGCGTATCTGCCCGATATAACTACTATTAACAGGATGTTTAAATAATTAAATAAATAAACCAAAATTAAAACTTGATTAAGTAGATTGTTGATCAGGAATTGGTTTTACAATTTTGTAGGTAAATTTTTTAATATATATATATATATATATATATATTTTTTTTTTAATATATATATATACAATATGTACAATATATATATATATATATATATATATATATATATATATATATATATATATATATATATATATTATATAATTGATAATTGATTTTAAGAATAAATATATATTAATAATTACTTCCTATTTTTTTATGAGTTATTCTATTAAAATATTTATAATTTCATTAATTCAAGGGTATTTTATATTCATCAGATAACTAACTCGCTTGGCTTTTAATTTCTTTGCTATTTTATCTGCTGACAGCTGCTGCCACTCTCTTTGCTCTTTTCCATTTACCGTTTTCTTTTTGAAGCGTTTTCAAATTTTGTTTGTGCATTTTTAATTAGCTAAAGTTCAAATTTTAATGACAATCTCGTTTTGGGCCACGAAAACTGACCAAAGACGCAAACAGCTTGAATCATTCTAAAGCTGGGCGCACTTGGTCGCTCGGCCGTTGAATTGAGCTATGGCCCCGAATGACTGTTAATTTTCCTAACTTAATTAACTTCAAGAGCTGCGCCCATTCTCTTATCCCTCCATCATGACGATATAATTCATTTAGCAAATTTTTTTTTCATTTTACGTGCTTCTTCGTGAAGAGAACAAACTTGGAACATTTATTTTGAATGCAGTGGAAAATAAGTCGAATATGGAAAGTTGAAAGTAATTGACTGGGAGATATTTTAGATAAAGAAGATTCCTTTCTTCGTAGATGTCGATTTACATACTATAGAAAGGGGCTTTTTTAAATAAATTTTGTGTTTATTTAAATAATTTGATTATAAGTTATCTTTTGTAATCAAATGAAATTGATATGAACAAATTAAAAACATAAATTATTGGTCTTAGAAGTCAAAAATATCTCATTTTTATAGCTACAGAGTATAACCAAATTAAATAAACATAATTAATAATTCATAATGCACATGAAAAAATTATGCTAATGCAGGTTTTAGATTTTGCAATTAAAATACGTAAATTATTTATTTAAATCAAGGGAACGGCGAATAGACGCGGAAAGTGGCGATGTGGGAGGGTTGAAGGGCAAATAAAAATGGTGTAAATGTGGCTATTTATATAACACGAAGCTCGGAACTGCAAACTGTGTATGGGGAATGTTAAGTGGAATCCAAACGGATGCTTCAGTTATACAATAAAGAGAATAAGAGAGAGAGAGAGAGAGAGAGAGAGAGAGGTATAAGGGCAGGAACTTAAGCTTCCACGCTGCGCTTGTGGGTGTGGGGCGAGTTAAAAAAAGTTTAATTGAATTTCTGTCACCTAGCAAAAGGCGTTGACTGACGTCAAATGGTACACACTATTAACATATAGAATATATAAAAGGTATTGGGTGGTCTTATAAAATTCAATTGGATTATGGTAAGAACTTGTTACGAACGTAATTTTCTCCAAATATATAAATACAATTTAAAGCTTTCAATATGTGTAGCTAAAGTGTTGCCATAATGCGTTATCTGTGGCAAGCAATTGTCTAAAGCGCCACATTCACAAGGACACATCCAAAGGCACATCGAAGCCACAAACATTTGGTGTATCCATACAAATTGTGGATATGCCACAGAGATACGTTGCGTGCATGGCAAGTAATATATATACTCTTTGAATATGTGTGGGTGTGATTGGGTGTGTGTCTATGTGTATCTGTGTGTTATGCAAATTTATTCATAGTTTCCGCTTTTTGACTCATTATCATTGACCCGCCATCGATGTGCAGCGACTGTGTTGGACATATATATATCGATTGGTATCAGTTACCCGTATCTATTAGATACATTATCTTTAACTCTTGGCTTTGGCTATGCATAATTTAAGGAGTGTGTGCACGTTTAGCGTATACATTGGCCTTTAGCTGTGGTGGTTTCCAACCTGGTATATTGGTTTCAAGGCATTCCATGTGGAAAAATTAAATTTATGTAGGTTATTTAAATGTTGAAAATATCCTAGAAAAAAAGTATTATTTTTTAATATTCCGTAATATCTGCATGATTAGCCTTAGCCATTACTGATATATAACAATATTTCAAAAAATCTAAATACAAGATTTGCAAAAATTAGAAAGCCAGCTCATGTTTTAACATTTATCTTTGAATTTAACTCATTGACAATTTAGTTTTTTCTTGTGATAATTTTCATTCTCTTTAACCCACTTTCATATATGTAAACGCTTCTTCTTTATGGCAAACATTTAACGGAATTAATACAGCTTAAATCTTTCCTCACAAAAACGACTTAAAACTTCAACTGGGATATATACAATGCTTTAAAAAGAAGGAATATTGATTGAATATAAGCGTATTAATTATACGTATCGCTTAATTATATAGCTGAAGCTGAAGGAAATCAACTGAGTGCGGTCCCACCCACTTCCTACCTCTCCACCTCTGAGCCGTTTGAACTGTGAATTGTGTGTCTGGTTGAACATTTTCAAATAGATAAACGCATTTAAATTGCTAGGAAGTGTAAACTTTGCCACCAGCAGCAAAATCATGACCGAAATTTATGTTGACAACGCGTGCAGTGGGCAAAGTGCCAGTTTGCCAAAGGGGAAGGACATGGTGGGTGAGAGAGTTGGCATGCAAGCGTTGCGGGTGGGCTACAAACTAAAAAAAAAAATTAAAATGAAACGAAATGTCCAACAGCCTCAAAAGCAACAAAAACTGACTACAGCTGCAGCAAATGCCATGGCGCTTATTAATGGGTCATGTGTGCGCTGTAAAGTTTGACCAAAAACTGAAGTTGGCCTTTTCGCTATTGTTGTTGTAGTTGTTGCCTCTGCAGTGCTTTAAACTTTTCCAGCAAAAGTTGTGAACGAAAAGTTTGTCCAACTCACATAATAACTCGATACCCGCTAGGGGCACGCCCCCAACCTAACCCAAGAGGTAAGAAAAGCGTAGTGTATACGGTTGCCATTGTGTGTGTTTGTTAGTTCATTTTTGGTAATTTCCCTGGCACGAAATTATGAGACGCACATTTGCATATTTTTCAGCTAACAACAACAACTGTAAATTGAAAGCGTGTTACAGAAATTTGCATAAAACACTTTTCGCTAAAGGCGCTACAAATGCATAAATCATCATCATCATCATATCGTCACAATCAACAATAATCTCATGGCTGCTCGCTTAGTCAATCGAATGGACAATAGAGCTGAGCACGTGCACTGGTCTTACGTGATTTTAAATATTTTTAATACGAGTTGATTCGACAAAACAGCATTTAACACGAGTTAAGCACGACCTAACACGACTTTTAAGTAACTTTTACACTTCACAACATTACTTAGCGTCTTCAGTAAAACCTGACACAACCCAATATGGCCGAACAGAATTTAACATGACTCAAGAACGACCTAACACGTCTTTGATACAACCTGACACGAACCAACCTACCATGCTTTGACACAGTCTAGCACAGCTTAACATTGCTTAACATGACTGTAAACCAACTAAAACACAATCTAACATAATCTCTAAGGACATAACATGACAGAAAACAAATTTTTAATCACTTCATATGAATCTAACACAACCTAACACGAACTAAACAAAACACTAAAGCACTTAATACGACTTCATCACGATTGGAAATCGATGTAACACGAAACCAACACGACTTTTCATCTAGTACTTTTTGCTTGTTTAACTTAGCACAAAAAAAAACACGACATACGTTCATCTCTGGCAAGCGTGTCACACACGGCGTATGCGTCATAAATGTCAAATGTGCCCTTCGGTTTTGGGTGCTGCGGCAAGTTGCCTCGTTTCAAATCACAATTTCGCGTGTGTTGTTGTAGTAAAATTTTTGGCATTCATGTCAAGCATCACAATTGAAAATTCAATGTGTTTGTAATTGCCAAAAATGGACGTTGGATTTTGGCCCTACAGGGATTTGGTTTATAAATTCTGTTTTGTGCCGTGCAAGGAAATTGAGTATACGCAATGTTGCACCACTCGCTTTTGGCAATTGTGAACTGTGGAGGAAATTAAGTGGCTGCTGATTGTGAATGGCAAAAAGTGAGTAATAGGGGGAGGCACTTAATGGTCTGTAGCTTATATTGATTAATAGACCTTGAATAAGTACTTTTTCCAACTCTGCGAGGGACTAGAAGATCCTTAGGAGAATTAAGATTTGCTAAGTTAAAGTTAGCAACTACACGAACATTGGGCTATTAATTTATATTAGCTAATGCCAAGAAGAAAATCAGTTCTATCCGTTGGGCATTAAAGCAAAAGAAGAAAACTTGCTGAAATAAATAGGGCGTAATATATTTGTTATTTTCCAGTTGTTAGCTATGATTGTTATTTACATTGAGAAAGAATAATTCTTGTGAGGGGTTTTGCTTTTTATGCGAAACTTATATAAGATTATATAGATACAAATAATATATTCTAAATATATGTTTATTTTATTAATTGATAGAATTTTCAACTAAAGTTGATTAAACAACTTTAATGAATTAATTTTTCAACTTTATAAATATATACATGATATATACGATATAACGCGTCTTGCACTGTCAATAGATAAACAAATAAGAACGCTGCAGTTGGGCGTTACCGACTGCGTTATACTCGGTCACGTTAATCTTGGGTGACTTTAGCATTAAAATTGTGGGAGCTTTCGATTTTTA
>SCDS01001253.1:0-25439 GCA_004149465.1 Drosophila nigromelanica | reverse complement strand
TATATGGGGGTTGGGTGTTTTTGTGTTGTGGGGGGGGGGTGTGGGGGGGGGGGGGGGGGGGGGGGGGGGGGGGGGGGAATGTTTTATGCCCGAAATGTTTGTACCGATCTTTAAAGGTGACCAGAGGTTACCTACCTTCCCAATTTGGTAACTCTAGCTTAAAAACTTTGGGATATATGCTTATCCGATTTTTAAGGGCGGGGCGTTAGGGGGCATTCTAGTGGGCATGGCCGAAATGACAATATCGCAATTTTTGGGGGAGGTTTGTAGTTATCTACATACCAAATTTGGTGACTCTGGCTTTAAAACTGTAATAGATATAAGGTTTGCTCGATTTGCGGGGGAGGGAGTGGGCGTGGCCGGAAAATTTTTTAATGATCTTTAAAGGAGGTAACTAGTTATTTACATTCCAAACTTGGTGACCCTAGCTTTAAAACTGCGCGAGATATATATATTTTCGCGGTTTGTGGGGCCGGGAGGGGGAGGGTGGGGCGTGGCCGGAAAATTTTTTCTGTAACATCTGCGGGAGCTTCCCAGTAATATACATCTCAATTTTGGTGACTGTAGCTTAAAAACTGTGGGAGATATGGGCATTTCCGATTTTTTAGGGCGGGGGCGCTGGGGGGCGTTCTAGTGGGCGTGGCCGGGATATCAAATGCGCAATCTGTGGGGGTCACCAGCTATCTACATACCAAATTTGGTGGCTCTATCTCTATCTTAATAATTGTGGGATATATATACACGTGTTATCGATTCGAGCTTTCAGGTATATCGGTTTTCGAAATTATAGGGGCGGGAGGGGGTGAGTCCAACAAATTTTTTCTGTGATGTTTGGGGGACCATTCCTGCAATATATATCAAAAACACATATCCGATTTTTTAGGGCGGGCCGCTGGGGGGCGTTGCAGTGGGCGTGGCCTGGATACCAAGGTCGCAATCTTTTGGGGAGGTCGTCAGCTATCTACATACTTTTTGGTGACACTAGCTTTAAAATTGTGGACTTTATCGATTAGCGATTTTACGTGTTTTCGGTTTGCCACGCCCCAAAATCCTTAACACTTTATCTGACGCGGATACACACATTCACTTTGTGAACAAGTATAAAAATAAAACACAAATCTTTTTAACCCAAAATGCAGTCAACTGCGTAAATACAGACAACTTTGTAAACAAAAAGCAAAAATTGCAGACTCCCTTTTCCACAAAAAAAAAGGGAAAAACATTAACAAAAGAAGTCAAATTGAGGTTCGGCACTGTCGTTGACCTGGCGTGTAATTAAAGCTGGTTCCAAACTGAAATTTAGTCAGCGCCGGAAGCTGTTACAGAAAAAAAAAAGAAAACAAAGAGCCATCCTTGTCAGTAACAAAACACATCCTGTGGCGGAGCCGTGAATGCGCGCTATAGGTTTTTGGTCAGTAGCGGAAAATTCAAAGTGCCGAACACAAAAACCCCGAAAAACAAGAGCTTAAAATTGAGCAAAAAATTGGGAGGCTCTAATTGTAGGCCAAAAGGGGTGACAATAATTGGAACAGCTGCGCAAAAAATGTATTGGTGTTTGGAATATGTGTCAACCCTAGAGTTTTAGGCAGCTGCAGCAGCAAAGGGGACACATAGAATCGCTTTCTCCACCATATCGCCATGAAAAGGAGCTTAAAATATTTGATAGATGTAGTTAAAAAACGAAATTTGACCCAAACACGAATTGGGTTGCGTGACACACAACTCTGGAGTTTGTAATAGTGACAGTTGTTTCGCAAAAACAGAATTTTCTTACGCCCTATTTGGTCAAACTGAAAACGAATTCTTCAATGCGTAACTCGAGAATATTATTAGTTAAATTAAAATTATCAACGTCATATTTAAGAAATTTTAATTTATGGATGATATTTAAACCTGTTTCACCAAAGTAAAAAAGTTAACTCCTTCTTCAGAAACCTGAATTAATTTTTAAATTAAAATGTTAATGCATTTTATCTTTTGGCCATATAAAAATTACATTAAATTACGTATTTATATATCTAAGGGCAGAGCAAGGCTTGAAACTAAAGCTTAAATTGCATACCAACTGAAATCTCTTGCGATGTATTTCATTCGTCGGCAAATTTTAGAGAAAACATTGCTGGGAACATGCGACCTGCCACCTCATAGCAAGCTCTTGTTACCTGTTTTCTATTGTTGCTATTGTTTCGAAATCGCTACATTTTCATGTAGTCTACTTTTTGGCACAGCTGCTGCAGCCATCGCCACAACAATGGTTACAACTACAAGAACGTCATATAAATAGCAAAGCAATTAAATTGCACTTTTGTCGCTGTCAGTTTTCAGTGCTTCGCTTTTCTCTTTCTGCCGCCGCAGTTGTTTGCGTGTTTTACAACATTTTGTTAAGCCTGCCATTTTAGCACCTCAGCAGCAGCAGCAACAGCAACAATTGATCGCTGGCATTTCTTGGCATTTGTTTTTTGTTTTTAATCGCTGAATATGTGGCAAATGTGGCAGCTGCACGCATTCTGCGCAACTCGGCACAGGTTAAGCTGCGTTGGCTTGGTTTGTGTCCTTCCTAATACATTGCATGAAAATTTGCATGCAATTTAAAACGTACACCCACAACAAAAACAACAACAACAACGACAACGATAAGAATAACAATAACACACTTGACAACAACAATCCAACAAGCGTTTAACATATTTATAGTTGTACTTGTTGTTGCCGCATTTTAAATAACAAACAACAAAATGTGTTTATAATTACATATTAGAGGATAAAATATTGCGCATGCCACATAGTGTAGGTGTGTGCGTAGGCGACTCTTGCGTGTCTATGTGTGTGTGTGTGTGTGAGTGTGTGTCTGTGTGTGTGTGTGTTGTTTCTGTGCAGTCATGGCTTGCTGCAAATCTACTGCAGTCGGTGTGTGTGTATGGGTGCCGTTTGGCGCCTTTCTGTAATTGATGTTGTAATTTCTCTTCCCTTTTTTTATGATGTGGAATATGTGCGCTAAACTGTTGTCATTATCGCCGATTGCTTGAGCGATTATTCAATTATATATGTGCGTGTATGTGTTGTAATAGTTGTAATTAAACATTAATTTGCTTCTCTACAGCTCTTCCTATTATATAAAGCTTTAACTTTGAAACTCAATCTCAATTTCCTAGAAAACGCGGATTTGGCTTGCAGGTAAATAATTGGAAGCGTATTCACGAAACCAAAATTAAATTCGTTTGAAATTGAAAATCGATTTTTGGCTTTAGCTTTTGGCAACTGCAGCAGCAGCTACCGCAACACAAGTTCAACATTTATTTGCGACGTCAACAAGCTAAAGTTTCTACCTGTTGGGGCATAAAAAAATTAGTCTGTGCAGCAACAACAAATTGTTGCAACATTGGATATGTTGAGCTTAAATATTCGTTGAATATAATGTGCTATCATTAAATGCATTCCAAACGGCTTTTTGAATAACACCTTGTCAATTTAACAACCCAAACGTGCCTCTTGACCACAACAACAACAATAACATATAACATCAAATAATCAAGTGTATGGTTAAGACACACCCACATACACTCACACACACATTCATACATATTGCACGCACAACATCCATAAACACGTACCGCACATTTATGAAACATTAAAACGTCTTTTTGGATTGAAACATAGCGCGTCGCCTTCTAATCTCCTCTTGTAGCAATCTTTACTCCTTGACCTGTTGCTTGTTGTACGCTTTGTATGTTTAACAAATTGCGTGTGTTTGTGTGGCAATAAAATTATAACAACAGTAACAACAATACACTCTATAATTACAATCTGGCACAGCAGCAGGCCACACCACAAGATGTCCCGGCGGCAACAAAAGGAGGAGCCATTGACGAACGCATTTTCAAATGCGTTTAGCTGCTCGTTGGTTTTATTGGCCACAAATGCAGACAACTAACTCAACTAATCGTAAATGTTGTTGTCATTTAAGACGATTTTGGCTCAAAGCAAAAACTGCGTATAATGTGTTTTATGAATGCGAAACTGGGGAAACGCATCGACTCTAAGGCACAGTAAGTGGGCAACTGCAATTTGATAATTGCCCCGTTCAACATTGCTTAGCACACACAGAAACAATTTTACACTTGTTATTATTTAGATCAGAATAGTAGCTACACACACACAATATAATGGCCAGTCCAAGCAACATAAATAGTAGTTAGCATAATTGACAGGATTTATTTCAAGGTATTCCAGCCGACACATCTCTACATCTTTAGCTATCAAAAATTTGTAAAAGCTAAATCGGTTTTTAGATTATTTTATATAGTTAAACCTGAAATGCATATTTTTCACATATTCCCTGCAGTAAACATTGAAAAGGAATAGCTGTCATAAATGATTTAACAGCAAGATTATTAAGCAAAGAATCAACTAACTGAAATTTAAACGAATAACGAAAAATTTACGAAATTGCAAACTCTTTTAGCAAAAGGACTTTAAAAAGTAATCCAAAAAGTAGACAACAGTTTAGGGCAAATATTAAAATTTTCAAACCTTACGAAAACAGCGATTACTTAAAATGTTTGCAATTTAGCAAAACAATGCACCAAAATTTAATTTCCTAAATTAAAATATAAGTTTTGTACACAAATGTTTATTCAAATTTAAGAAAAAATGTAAGCATTATTTTATATTCGCTAAAATTGAAAAACTACAAAATATATTAATTTTAACTTAATTATAAATACAACTTGGCCATATTATATAAATATTTAATCGCTAATGACATCTATGGTTAAACTAGCTCAAAAAAATTACACAAAAAAAAAACTATTTAGATTTGTATATGATGTAATTAGATGTTAGGTTATGTATATAAGTAAAAGGAATTTGATAATTGTGTTCGGCGAGCAGCTTTAGAGCTTACCTTGTGGCTGTCAGGCAGGCAAACGCTTTAATTGGTGTCTGAAACCTGCAATATACAAAAAAAACCAGAAAAGAAAATGTCGCCACTGGTATAAAAAATTTTCAATTGCTCTCTTTGTGTTTTATTGTCATTTTTAAACTTTTACTTTTTTGTTGGGATATTTGATATTTGGTTTTCATATTGATTGGCGAAAATTGTTGCAATTTACTTTTTGGTTATGGGGTGATTTAAGAGCACATGTTATTTCTGTTTTTATATATATATATATATATATATATATATATATATATATATATATATAAATATATATCCGAAAAACTACGTTTTGGGTTGCACATTTGCTATGCATAGTATGTATGTATATGTATTTAGGATAGGTATGTATGTATGGTGTACAGTTTATGTATGTGTATACAAGGACAATATCAAATGTGTTTACATTTTTATATGGCCGACCACTTGTTTTAGATGCTTTTCCAATTTTATGTAAAAAAAATTTCGTGTTATTGATTTGGGCATTTATTGCACTATTATTTGAAAAAGGCATTTATATTATATTTATAAAATGCACAAATATATACATTTGTTAGGTACTTTTAAAACTTTTGTATGGGTATATACAATGGTTAAGAGACAAATACACACCGCGAAAGAACGTTCGCCAAGTGGAGCATTTGGTTTAGTCAGGATTTTCAATTTGTTAAGAAAATAGAACATTTTTTTAAAAATTTTCCATTTCAAATATTTAGCCAAAATAAAAAATTATTTTGTGCACTCCACTTAGACCAGCGTTTCCAAATATTTCCAATACCGAAACGCTCAAGCGCTCCCCTATAAAAAATTATATACTACCACACATTAAAACAGTACATCCTGTACAGTGTACACATAACAACAGTACAACTACATGTTAAGCTATAAATATAAAATACAGATAACTCGATATGTTAAAAATGTTGATGTAAAATGCAAACATGTTTGTGGCTAGCAGAAAAACAATTAAATTTAATTAATCAATTACACACCAAACCAAATTTACGTATAGTAAAAATTATAATTATAAAGCAAACACACACTCACACAGTTATGTGAACTGTTCAGTCGCAAAAATTTTTTTTTAATAAAATTAGTCACATAGATTTACAGGATTAATTATACAGGCCCTCTCAATTCTTTGCTTATTTACGCGCATAAATTATACTATACATTTTGCATAATTTATGTACATTTTTCAATTGACATTTTTGTTTGTAGTAATTTATGCTTGCATACTTTTTGGGGCGCCACACACAAGAGGGATGGAATAGGGTTGAAAACACAGTAGCTGAAACTAGATTACATGGCGATATACGATATATAGCTACACAGCCCCTATTAAAAAATTATGCCATATATTATTTAAATGAGCTGCTTACAATTAACATTTATAGACAACAACACCAACAACAGACATAATAAATTCAGTAGCTAGAAAAAAGAACAACAACAACAGCAATGATAAGGATTTAACGAATTATAAATATATATTTATATTGTGTATTAGTTTGTGTATATTTTTTTTATTATTTATCTAAATGACATGATTTGCTGTGACAATTAGAATAAATGATAACAAGCCACTTGGCGTATGGAAACTATGCGTGATATTGTTTGCACTTAAGCACAAGCGTACTTATAATTATATGCCAATTATTGGTAGGTTATTACTGTCACATTCAATTGCTTCCTAAATAAATTCTCATATTAATTTCTCAATTAATTAGTTAGTTTCAAAAGCAATAGTTGGAAGCTGAAAATGATATGTGAATTAAGTTAATTTGTTAAATGTATCATTTAAGTATTAATTTCCTAAATAATCCCTTGTTAGTAACTTTCTCAGCATTGTTTTAAAAAAGGACATACGTTTTAAGTAATAGCGTGTTGCCGAATTGATGTTAACAAGAGTCAAACTATCTAAACTTACAATCAATTAGAGATAAAATTAAAAGAATTCCCTACATTTATATCAGTATTAGAAAGTAATATTCATTTAAAATTATAAGTAATTTGCAATTCTCCTAATTTATTTTGTTAAAATCATTTAAAATAAACTGTAATATTTTAAAGGACCCTTTTTTTTTGTTAACTTTATGTATTTAGTACCACCTATTGTTCTCAAATGAAAATATACCTTTTAATAGAATATGCTTTTGGACTCTTATCTAAACTTTTTCAATAACATTCACAGCTAACAGCAGTTTATTATGTAAATTTGAGTTTCACTC
Organism: Drosophila nigromelanica; assembly: GCA_004149465.1. Classification (NCBI taxonomy): domain Eukaryota; kingdom Metazoa; phylum Arthropoda; class Insecta; order Diptera; family Drosophilidae; genus Drosophila; species Drosophila nigromelanica. Next base: position 18,272 of record SCDS01001253.1, on the reverse strand, counting down.
TGTTAACTTGAATTTAAATATGCGGAATAATCGCAACCGAAATAGTCACCAATTCTATTAGTTATAACTATGTTAATGACAGTTGCATTGTGTTAATGTTATTTTTTCCCTAAGTAATATATGTATTATAAAAGTGTCTCAAATCCTTCCTGAAGAAAAATAACTTGCATCGCATGTTAAGTGACACACATTCAAAACCTTTTTATCCTGTTTTTCCCACCAACCACAGCTGTCAGCTCTTTAAAGCGGCCACACTTTTGGCACCTTTTCAGATGACAGTCGCATGCATCTTCTAGCCTAATTATTCTCATCGTAGGTTGAAAACTCCGTTAGTTACCAAGCTTGACGGGGAAACAAATCCGTGACACCAAAATGTCAACAAGCAGCACTCGAGCCGACAACTGAAAAGGCTAATGAGTGGTATAAAGGGGCGGACGGGGTGGCGCATGAGACGGAAAACGCCTGCGGCAAACTCGTAATTAGGAGCATAAATTGCACTCATGAATTCGTACATTACGAAAATCAAGCAAGTGAAAAATTTATGAATACATATTCATATAGTATTCAAGTCAGGAATATGTTATTGCGCATTTTCATCTGCTCAATCTAATTATAAGAAAAATATAATTAGTTTAATACTTTAATAAATTAATATACACCCATTGATTGCATATCCGATAAGATAAATAAAAGAAGATTACAACAACTTTTGCTGGCTGGCATCAGCATTGGCATTTGCATTTCAATTTGGCGCAAATGTTTCGAATCGTCGTGCCTAAATGCGGATATAAAATGTTTGGCAAATTGTCAAACAAAAAGCATTTTTAATTTCCTGTCATAAATTGTTTATGCAAATAAAAATACATAATAGAATATTTGCCTCTCCTCCCAAACCAGCTGCTTTGATTTGTGGCCATAGATAAAAACAAAATTTGGACTTGTGTGAGGGGGGTTTGTTTTGGTTGCGGTTAGGGTATACACATGGTTAATGTATTTTTAAATTCAAAAGTCGAGTTAAATTGTGACTATCACGAAAAAAGAACAACTACAGTAAATACAAATTACAAATGCTGCGGGTGAATGAGGAGGTTGTTGTTATATAAATAGAATTTCGATAATATAAATATGATAACGTTAAATGCACAATATTAAAAATAGCATGGTAGAAAGAAAGTAGCTACTATTTATTTACGAATTTCAACTGCTCCCAAATGGATTTTTGCTGTTCACCAGAGGTGTCGCTTACCTGCAAGAAAATTAAATTACAAGTATTTCATTAATATAAAAAATCTATTTACAGTTTTATTAACTTTTTTAAATCCCATCAATAAAATTTAAACAGAAAAAAATGGGGAAAAGTTTTTATTTTTTATTTGCTTGGCTTTTATTTGCGCATTCTCCAATTAAAATGTATATATATATTTATATATACATATATATGTGTGTGTATTTTTATCGCACAATTGTTGCGGTCTCTCTGACAGTTGGCATTAAAAATGTACGCAATGCTTTTAATCGATTTAAGCGTTAAGTGAGAAAGACCTTGACTCCAGCGGCTACTCAAAACGTCGCATAAAATGGTTAGTGAAATGTTTTGTCGATTACAGAAAATGCAGCAGAATGTTACAGTGTTTCCAGCTCGATATGCGTTCGATTTTTTAACACACAAAAGGTTTTATCAATTTTACTATCATTTTTGAGATATAATTAATATTAATTATATTTTAGTTATTTAGTTTTAGTTTAATTAATATTAATAATATTTTAGTTTTAGTTTTCGTTTCTTTAATGTTCAGATGGGAACTATAACAAATTTAAAAATTTATAAATTTATTTATAGATAAAAATCAAGAACAAGTTTAAACTAAATAAAAATCTGTTTTGGTTTAACATTAAACTCAATAAAATTAAGAAATTTCCCAACAAACATTTAGTTGTTCATATATTGGACATATATATATTATTTATATCTTGGTGCTATTTGACAATTCTTTCGGCTCTAGTATAAGCCTGGAACCGCAACAGATTTTTTGCGTTGTCAGTTTTGTGTTTCAGTAAGCTTAACGCACAAATCTGACACAGAGTTGAACAGAATGAACTGTATATATATGTAAATATATAAATACATATAGACCATATAAATATTCAAGTAAACGAGTGTATATTCGAGTAAACCTATGAATGACGAATTGTAGCTGACAGCATTCGTACTTGTGGGGCTTTAGCCTACGATTTTGTAGTGTTATTGTTGTCTCTTTTGCTGCCTGCCTCTGAGGTTGACTGGTTACGCGGTTATTGTTGTTGTAATTGCTGTTATTGTTATTATTATAGCTACCATAAACTGCATTTTAATTGCATGCATTCGCTTTGTTATTTCAGTTCGCATTGCTTGTTGCCGTAGTTAACCTTGAGGGCCCGCCCCACATAAATCGTCGGCTTGACAAAAAAAAAACAAAAAAAATATATATCTGCGCTTGCCGTCAATCTCATGAAGTTACATATATGCAGATGGATATGCGCATAAGAATAAATATATATATATATATTATGCTTTTTCCAATTGTCGACGAAAATGCAAATGTAATATTTATAATTGAGCATGAAAAGCGAAGACCTTTTAAAGAGTCGACCGGTTCGAGTTGGTATTTTTCTGTGTTTGCTCAGGTTTGAGTTAGTCTACACTATTTGCATTGAAAAAATAATACAAGACATTGTAAAACAAAGCTGGAAACCCATTTTCAAGTCGGTCATAATATAAGTAAAATTGTAAAATTGCATTTAAACTGTGTGTTTTATAATCCCTAAGTTTGTAATAAATTTTTTTTTATTTCTTATTAAAATGCATATTTTACTATGACCGAAAACATTAAAATAAATCCAGTAATTTATTGAGAAACATCTGGATAATTAAATCTATTGATTATTAATTATAATATTTATATTGATTGTTCAGTCGTTTAATTTTTGTTGTCTAAAACTCAACTGAAATATAATCAATATTTTGCTCATCATTGTTAATTTACCAGTTTTAACCCGATTCGTTAATATAACATAGTTATCACTCGATGTGTATTCGCTCGCTATATGCATACATAATTTGCATTGCCAGCTTTTCCATCGATTTTGTGCAGTTTAACGAGGACACACGATTGTTAACAGCAGTTTTATGGATATCATTTAATATGCGTTAATTATGCCATTTATGGGCACCCGAAAACATGTCGCATGTCGAGGCATATGCGTTAAATTGCTGTCGTTAACAAGTCTCATCAATTTTTAAATGCTGCGGCTTCCGCAATTTGACATATGGCTATTAAAACGAAGAACTTTACATTTTGCACCCAACTGTCAAAGGGAATAACTATTGACAACTACTAAAACGAAAAAGTCAATGCCCTCAGGTTGACCTACTATATACTAAAACATATATCTTTGCCAATAGTTGAAATTAGAGCTAACAGCAAGAAAGTATCACGTTAACGTCAATTTATTTCTAACACAACTGCCATAAAATGACACACAAAATGGACGAAACTCATGACAAGACCAAAATGCAGAACGGTAAAAAAACATTAAAAAACTGAATCCTTGAGCGAATAGTTTCAAATTGTTGTGTATAGAAGCGGACAGTTTGCGACTTTGTTTTTATTCTCTATTTATGCTTTTGTTTTACTTTGAAGCTAAAAACAAAAAACAGAAATTGATAGAAATTGGTTCAATTTGTATGTAAATTTGTAAAAAGTTTGATTTTAATGGATAAGATGTGCAAATTGAGTGATAAAAGTGTCAGCTGCGAGTGTAGGAAAACGAATTTAAAAGCATAGTTGGTAATTTAGTTAAAGCTTAACAGTAGGCAATAAATTATGCAAACAGCAAAGTTTACAAAGATTATATAAAAGAAAAAGGAATACTAAACGGGATTATAAGATAGATATGTTGCTCAAGTGATACTAAAAACTTTGAACAACGGGATAGGCAGAATATATAATAAATTTTTCTACAAATCGAAATATATATAAAGATATAAGCATTAACTTTAAATCAAACAAGCACCCACATTTCTGATGCGCACGAAATAAACATAAATTAATATAATTTTTATATTTTTAACTATAATGAAATATTAAAAAAAAAAGACTTATATAGATGAATTTCTTTGGCCTGCACTTTAAAGGAAAAAAGTGTTTCTTCTTAAGTTCACGAACAACCAACCAAACCAAAGAGAACATACACACGTACCCACATACACCACATTGTCACTTTACCGGCAAGCTAAAAAGTGATACGAACTAACTTTTTGGCAAGTATAAAATTTCATGTTGTTGGCAATGTTGTTGGTGTATTTTGAGCAATACGAGAATCCTGTCAGTACCAATACCAGAAAAAATGCAGAGAACACGACTAGTAACAAATACAACAAAAGCTAGCATATTACACAATACACAACAATAACAAATAACAAATAATCGAAATCGTAATAGAAATTGGACTTATCGCAGACACAGTCACACAAGAAACGTGTCTGTATAAGTAGGTGTATACATATGTAGCTATAGCTGTGTGTGTTTGTGTGTAGTCTACTTTTGTGCCACGCTTTTTTTTGTGCGCACCAAATTTATCCAATGCCGAAATCTTACAAATATGTAGAAAATAGTTTCAGCTGCCGCGTGTATATATGCATATACATATTTTGACAAGGTATAGAAAATTTAAATACTCTATATGGTCATAGATGTTAAGGGTGAAATTAAAAATACATGCTGAGAAATCGCATAGAGATTTAACATCAAAATGTAACTGTTTTTGAAAGTTATCAAATAGCAAAAAATGTATTTAATGGGTTCTTATATATAATATTGAAAAGATAAACAAAGTAAAATGGAAAAAAAATTAGGAGAATAAAAACTTTAGTGAATATATAAATAAATATATATATACTACGATTAGTAGCCTCTGCTCCTTCTGAACCCTTAAGAACAGGGCATGCGAGAGTCGTTGTTTTAGCTTAGAAATATTCATTTCAGTTTTTGGGGCGCAAAAACGGAAACAGAGGTTGTATAAGTATGTGGTATGTATATATATATATATATATATATATATATATATATAATATATATATATATATATATATATATATATATATGTATCTATGTGTGTGTGAGGGAGTGTGTTTAAGCGGGTGTGCGATATGCAAGGCGTAACGAATTCCCGCTGTGAGCTTGTGTTGTTGTTTTTGTTACTGGGTGTTTCGTCTAGAGAAACAGCAAAATGGCAGCTCAAGTACAAAAAGTTGGCGAGACTCAACCGCAGGCGGCGGATAACAGTGTAAAGGAGAATAGAGAATACGGGGGCGCTCTCGCGTCGAAGGACGAGCACAGCTTGAAGCGGGAGGCGGATGGTTGGTAACTTTTTAGCTATTAGTGTCGCACACACACTCAAAAAGGGAAGGGTTACAAACACACACACACGCACACACACACAATAAACAGGGAGTCGCATTTTCGTTTACTGTAAATATAATATTTTATTGTACAATAAATACAAAAATGGCGCGCTACTTCGCCTTGACCAGAAAAAAGGATTCATAACATGAAATTGCTTTTCATGATGGCACAAAAGAAGCCCAAAAAACATACACACACATAAATGCACACTCACATATGACTGGGCTCATGTAGGGGCCAAAAGGGTGCTTGTTATTCTTACTGTTGTTGCTGTTGTTACTTTTTAGGCGCTGCTCTTGTTAGCCTTTCGTGGGCATGTATCCATGTTAATGGTTAGATATGTCTGCATAGAAATAACATTTCATAACTATTTCATTTCGTAACAAGCAAGAACTGCTGCCATTGAGTAGCCGAATATATGAATACCCTAGACGTTACCTAATTATTTGATGTAGTAATCAATTTTAACTAAAATTTTGCTTATACATCAGTAAATAGTGATATATTACTACATTATTAATATATATTTAAGATATTCGTTTTTGAACAAGTGAATCTATGGTAACTATGACTGATTTTGATAAATATTGCCAAAATATTAAAAGCATATTATAATGTTAAGTTACGTCAAGATAAAAAAGATTTTTTTTATCGAAACCCTAATTTGCTATTTAGTTTGATATTATTTTTCGATTAGGACTGTTTTATACCTATGCTGTAAAAACAATAATATGTATATATAGTTTATAGTTATAGCTATAGTAAAATAACTGATGTTACAAATTTTGTTACAAATTTATAACACCCAATTGCTAGAGTATTTAATGAAAATGTGTTTTCATTAGATTGTGCCTTAGATATGAGCTAAGCTGCCCCCTCAAGTTAGACCTAATGAGAAATATGAGAATAAAACACACATAAAATAACGGCCATAGAAAATCTAGTTGGGGTCAATTAGGCTAGAGGGAAGCCAAAGATGTGTTAGTGGGAAACCTTATTTTCAGCTAACGAAAATGTGAAACAGATTCCTATTAATAAAAACTAACTGCAATAATAATAATATGATATGTTTATGCTATGCTATGCTATGCTATGCTATTAATAAGTAGTCTTGTACTAAATTTTGAATAAAACTACCTTAAAATAACATCAAATCAAACGTAAAGAATAAAAATATTTTTATCGAGTTGTCGAATTGTTATTTGACGGTATACACGAGTACATATTCCACGTTTCAGGTCTATAACTTCGATAGCGTCGAAAAAATTGCGTTCATAAGGACAAACGGGCATTGCACAAACCCAATTAACTCGTTTCACTTTACAATTGAAAGCTTCTTACAAAAAACTATTTTTAAATGTATTCTTATGCTATATAAGAAATTTCAATTGCTGACGTTGGTAAATGTATGCATATTTATTTATTTACTTTTCCTGATTGCTCGCTTCTAAAAACAAAATTCGGGTCAAAATCAAAATTTTTGCCGCGGGCTGCTTGTGTCAAATTTTGGGCGTAAACAAAACGTGTTAAAATTTGTAAATATTTGCAAAAATGCCAAAAGCCGTCCGAGGCGGTTTATAGAAATACCAAAAGCGTATATATCAAATGCGAAGAAAATATGTTGAAATAAATTAAATTTTTATGCAATGAAATTTATCAAATTACTAAGCTATAGAACTGGAGAACTGTCGGAAAACACTTAGGGGGATAAATATAAACAAATATGTTATGAAATCATATATGAAGAAAATGGGAATGTGTCTTAAAAAAAAGGAAGGCAAAATTATATTCTTCACTTATTATTAGGAACGTTTTTAATGTGTTGTTAAAAGCCTGACGAACAAATTGAATAAAATCAGGTGATGATAAAGCAATATCAATATCAATTGAATGGTAATAAAAAAAAAAATTTGTTAAATTTAACAAAAATATTTTTTGTTACACATATAGAACTCAGTCTAGAACTTGAAGAAATTGAAATTATGTTCGTTTATTTGTTTATATTTATTATGTAATACAAATTAAAAAATTATATAAGTTCCTTTTCACCTCTGTATGCTTTTAATTTCGGCTAAAGTTCAAGCTGCGAACATAATACTAGATGATTTCCGTTAAAAACTTTTCTATAAGTACATTTTGATGCAACTGTCTTGTGTGTCTGTTTTTTACAGTGAACACCAACTTTCATTTTCATTGGCAGTCATGTGAATAACTTTTTTATTCGTTTCACATCAAAGTGACAACAACGACAGCAAGAAAAAGTGTTTGGAAAAATCAACAGCTGCTCTATTTTTAAGCCGTAACGCTCTTTTGGACTTGAGATAATAAAGTGATTGTTGTTGCTGTTACTATTTTTGTTGCACAGTTAACTAAATAGCAATAACAACATTTTTGTTTTAATGAACGATTTGCGGTTGTCATTGTTATTGTTGTTGCTGCCACACTTTTTAATTTTATGAGTCTTCAACACTTTTAATTAATATTGTTACACACAAGTGCGCACACAAACAAACAAAGACGCTCACACACACACACACACACACGCAGAAGCAGCAGCAGCTCGTCGAAAGCATTAATTGAAATTTAATTACGCTTGTGCAACACAAGATCATGCCCCCTTATGAGTGGGAGTGGGGAAGGGGCAAAGCCAATGAAGCGCTATGAGCATAAACAACAAATTGTTTGATTGTTGCAAATTTTCAAAGCATTTACAATCGGACAGATTGATTTATGTTAGGCTAGCAAATATTAACCGGCTCTGCACAAGAAAGCATTTATTCACATTCTTGATTTTTGAAAAGTGTGAAACAAGAATTTAGTAAATTTTTAAAATTGTTTTTTTGACATTCAAATTTTGTTATTTAAAACTAAAAGTTATTTTTAAAAACTCATTGGGTCAACAACAATCAGTCAATCAAACAGTTAGTGAGAACGCAGAGACCTAAAATACATTTTTCTAAACTCCCTGATAATTATAAAAGTTCAACGAGATATTTCAACTCAGATGACAACTTAAAGTGAACTCTTAGCTACCCCTCACTACATGCCTCCTCGCGTCTCTCCCACTCTCCCATACTAGCTATTTTTCATACGCTTTGATGCGCACAACGCTTGGCGCTTGGTGCCTCGCTGACGCATCTTTCCGGCCTTGTGTACTCGCGTTTTTTTACCTGCCCGTTGGCCCATTGACTTGGCTTGGTTGGCACCCCAGCAGCACCAACTGTGTGGCATGAGTGTGATTTATGGCACATATATTATGCGAATCTGTTGATACCCTTTGCCGAGCATTGGGGGCAATTGAGGAGGATGATCTCATAACACACTGAACCCCAATATCCAAGTTTCTCTCTAGGCAATTATTCAAACCTCAATTCAGTTGAATTAAAATGAGTTTCAAGATGATGACAGTTTCGCTTTATTTTGGTTTCAAGCGAACAATGCAGAAAACAGCTGCTTAGAGCTGAGAATAAAATCTATATGATATATATATGATCTAATATGATCTTTAATTTGGCACTCATATATGAATAACTAGATCTGTAGTACTGACATATGTGCATATCATCTACTGATGAGCATTTTTCTTTACGATAAAAACACCAAAAAAAAACATGTACAAAAATTAATACTTAAATTAAACTTAGTATTGCAACATAAGTATAAAGAATTTTACAAGTGTTGTAAGACGGCTTAAATGCAGCCTGAGAAATATATTTGAAAATATAAATAAACAATAATTAAGTTATTAAATAATAAAGAAAAATTAATAAATTTGTAAAAAAAAATAGTTTTATTATTTTTGAAAGCATAATTCCACCAATTAACCTCTGCAAATTTCTGTGCTGATTTGTATAACTAAAACTGAGCTTTCAGTTCTAAAAATTTTACATAACTAGCTGATTTACTTCATCTCCTTATCTGTTAATTGCGGCAGCCTTCTTTAACAATTTAATTTATTCATACAGAGCCCTGGCTTTTCAAAGTCTACCGAGTGCGACATAAATTAGAGCCTAGTATTTCATTTTATTTTATTTTTCTTATGTATCTTTTTCTCGCTTTTATATTTGCAGACTTAACGAATGACTCTTGAAGTAATTTTTCACTGCCTTGGCATTTACATTGGGTCATATATGCTAGCAGTATGCAATTATGTCCTCAAAGTGCTGGCACTAAAGACTGCGCTCAAGCAAATAGGAGCAAGCACTGGAAAAAAGAAGCAAAAAAAATAAAATAAACAGACATATAGTCCAAAAAGGAAGCCAAACAGACGATGACGATGATGTTGAAGAAACAGCAGTAGCCAAAGCAGAGCAAATGCACTATGCAGAGACCAGAGCCAAGACCAGACCCAATACCAAACCCACCCTGAACCCCACATCGTAAGGTATATCCGACCAGGGTATACAAACTGTGGTCGCTTCACCTTGAACTCAGCAAGTGAACTGTCGACTGGCGTGACTGGACTGAAGAGAAGAGCTGCGAAGTTGTGTTTGCCTGGATATGAGTGTGTGTGTGTGAAGAGAAGTCGACATACAGAGAAACAGGTAAGCAGCAGCAGCAGCAGCAATAGCAACTGCACACGTTTGCTTTGCATGCCCCGCCCGCATGCCACGGCTTCTTCTGGCCAACTGGCAGCCTGTTCGAGTCGTTTCCTTTTAACAAAAAGTGAGAAAAAAAGTTTGTGCGTGGTTCCTTCTTTTTTTATTATATGTTGCTCGGCCCTGCCTTTAACAGGTTTTCATTTAAAGTTGGCAAAAGCCACTTGCGGAAATTGTGTGCGCCTTTGGATTTCACTTGTCAAGGTTGAAGTGGCAGCAACAGCAGCAGCAGCAGGCGACTGTCTTGGTCCCGACCCAGTTAAGAAAAGCCTGTTAAACCTTCAGACGACATCGCATGACGAATTGAGTTTTGTGTTGTTTTTTTTTTATTATTTCTATATTTACGACACACATTTTGACATTGTGGTAACAGTAGGCGTTAAAATTTTGGTAATTAAATTAAAAAATAAATAAACAAGTAGCACAGCTTGCACCTAAATAAAAACGTATTTAAGACTTTACAAAATTGATCGCATATAATCTTAATTTTCTAATTTGCAAAAATATTATTTAATATATTAAGGAAATATACATACTTACTCCTGACTTTGAATATTAATACCTAATAGTAATAATTTGCTGTATATAGGGTATAGCAAAAAAAATCCACTTCAGATAAGTTTGTATGTATATTAAGCCAAAAGCCAATAACATTAACAGGTATGTGTAATTTATTGTTATATATGTATAAATTTTTATATGTACAATGCATTTATTATAACACTTTCGCATATGTGTCATATGAGGTGTTAAATGACTCTAAGGGAGAATTTTGTCAACATTAAAATTAATTGCACTGAAAATTCGTGCGTTCATTTAAACGAAATTCGATGACAATTTGGCATTTGGCTTTTAAGTGCACTTAAATGTTTATGGCTTCATCAATCTCCCACTCCTACTAAAATATCTGTGTGTATAGTAGGTGTGTGTGTGTGTCTCAGTGTGCACTTAATTGCATTTAATTTGCCATAAAAGTGTTTGCCTTAATGCATGCCAAAAGGGTTTTTTGCTCGAATTGAAAACGTGCATCGCATCCATAAGATATAAATTTGTCGGCCACGTCAGGCGACAAGAACAACAACATCAAAATACAACTTAAAACATGTCGCATACACTTTTTTTAAAGAGTTATCTAGTTGGGGGTTCGACCAACAAGCCAAATTGTTTGGCAGCAGCTGTTGCGAACATGTTTATCACAATTTATTTATTGCATTTATAATCATATTTACATTTTATTTATATATTTTTTTGACAAGGCTATGCACTCGTTATTTGCATAGGGATTTATGATATACGATATACATATATATGTATATTTGAAGAAAAAATTGCACGATTGACATTCATATGCGATAAGTAGCTCAAACTTGAAGTTGAATAACCCAAAAAATAAAATACAAAATGAATGAATGCAATTCAATGGAAATCCGCTGTTTGTTTTAGAGTCTGAATCATGATGAATGGATCCGATAAACTTATGTATACATTGCATGTCGCTTACGAGAGTCATGTGTTACCTTCATTTTAAGTGGATTATTTTGACTTATACAAAATAAACTTACAAAAGGCATAACAGGCAGTCATGTTGAAATCATACGAAATGATAATCTCAACAGGATTTATTGAAATAAACTTGATTAAGGTAAATATATTAAATGTTGAGAAATTTAAACGAGTTTAAAACAAAGATAAAAATTATTAAATTTTGTATTATTTTTTGTGGTGCCAAGATTAAAAAGTGCTAGAAGTTATAAATAAATGGTCCAAAATTAAATGAAATTTATTTTAAGCTAACAAATATTCAATTGCATACACTTCTATTGTTTTTCTTTCTAAATTTTAATTGGTTTTAATTCATTTTTATGTTTGATAGTAAATGTATGACAGATTGGACATTCTCTAAATCCTTATAATTTATCACATTTAAAGAAGACTTAAAAGAATTTTGCATAGCGTCATTTATATAGGTTAATATAAAATGCACATTTTTATAGGGTAAAATACAGTGATCTATTTTGAGCAACATTTTTTAAAACAATCCAACTAAATGCGTTCCTAAAAAGTGCATATATATATAAAGAATGCTGATATTTAAAGATCCAAACAAAAAGTAATCACATTTTGCAAGTGGAAAAATGCATTAGGCAGCTAAGCTACTGCAAAATGTTCTCTATTTTTCCCCTTGGCTAGGCTTTTGTTTTATGCATATTTTCATTTTCGATGTGTTGAAATATGCATTTGCATCGAGAAGTAGCTACGAGCGCTTTGTAGTCATCATTCAGCATCATCATTACAATCACCATTATAATCATCATCGTCATCATCTTCTATTGTTCCATAGTTGTTGTTGTTGTTCTTGTTGTTGCTGTTTCTGTTACTGTTGCTGTTACTGTTACTGTTGGTTGGCTTTTGAGCGCCATAATTGGAAACATGCATATTCCCCATTGTGTGCCAAAGTAGAAGCAGCAGTATAAACCGTTTGCGCCGGGTTGGGTGGGAGATGATGATTGCAAAGCAAACAATGCCAAGTCAGTGCCAGTGGCAACAACAGCAACAAAAGCTGCTGCTCTTCTTCCCTACCCCACCCTCTACTAAAGCCAAATAGCTAACAAACAGAGCCCCCAAACGCCTCAAAAGGCCTAAAAGCCATTGTATAAATGTTGTGCGCACCATTTGGCAAACATTTTTATTATCATGCAACACATAGTACAAAAGTGGCAAAAGGGGCGGCGGCGACGGGTACCGCGAGTGTGGCACAGACGCAATTTGTTGCCACAGCTAATATTGCACTACAGTTTATTAGCAATGCAACAAAAACAACAACAACAACAATATATGTGTCATTCAACAGACAGTTAAAGAAACAAAAATTAAAAACAAATAAATAGCATGAGCGAACATACGTCTTTGAATTGCCGATTTTTAATGCTCTTCCAAATTTAGTATTCAAAAATTCGAAATGAAGTAATAAGTAGACGAAATAAGGCAATAATCTTGGCTAAAATATTAAATACACGAGAAAAAATACTTTTGTAATGTTACTGTATTGGATAAATTGTTGTTATATTATTTAAAACGAATCGAAGCTTGAAAAAAATGAATGTTTTATCTTGAAAATTTAAAAAATTGCATTGCTTCACCGAGTCTAGTTTACATCGGCCGTATTATACATCAAGCATGGCTATATCCACTCAGCTCATTGTTCGTTTCAAGAAAAATAATCGTGAACCTCATGAGAACGTCGCAATTCGTGACAAATTTATAATACCCACTGCAGTAAAAACAGCTAGGTTTTATTTTTTTGTAATTTCCTTAAAAGCATAAAAACGATTTGCCAGGCAGCCAGCAGCCAGCAGCTTGTTTTGTTGAAGAAGTAAAAATTGTCAATCTCTTGGTAAATGCGGAACAGATGCGACCAAATCGCACATTAAATCGCAGCTTGCAATTGCTGGTCGTTGTTGTCGCTGTTGTTGCAGCAGCCATTGAGTCGCCAAATATGGTGAGCGCGCAACAATAACAACAACAAAAACAACAGTCAAATCGCGACTTGCAACATTATGTAATCTAAGGTCTTTTTTGCTTTTAACAGTTTTTCATATCATTTTTTCGCTCAAATGCGTTTTCAATGCTATAATTTATGAAAACTGTAAAACTGTTGGTCAAAATGTTGCAATGTTTTTATAATTTTTTTTTTAAGTTTTTTTTTTTTGCTTTTATAAATAATGCAGCGGGTCGCAGCTCATAAATGTTTGATAGATGCCATACCCCATAAATGCAGAATTTTAATGAAAAAAATTTAAGTTGTCGGCGAAATTGTGATTGAAACATTGAAACTTTGATTTATTCAATACCGTTATGAATAATTTGAATTGAATTGTTATCAATTTGCATATAGTATTCAATGAAAACACATTTATTTCATCGAATTTACATTAATTCGCCAACTTTTAAAGATAAATGAAAATCAATATTAATTTTAGAATTTCTTTATTTAAAAAAAATTAAGAGTTAATATAAAATTTTACGACATAAATTTAACATTTAACAAATTTACCCTTCTCAAAACTTCTAAAAGTAGTTCACAGCTTTTATATTGCTTCATTATGGTGGCCGTTCTGCTGCATTTAACAATAAAAACGGGAATCAATAAAGGTATATAGTATACACCTTTTCAATAACCTGTTTTAGCTTTACGTGGCTGCATATCCTGAACAATAAAATGCTTTTTTTATAATTTCACAAAACTACCCAAGAATATTCCAACACAAAATGCTGATCCTTACGCGCGACTCAAAGCTAAGAGGAGACAAGTAAAAAAAAGCGGAAGTCGTTTATTTTCTAAAGCTGGCATAACAATGAGAATGGGCCTTCATTTATATGGGTAGCAGAAACGAGTAAAAAAGAAGAGGGATAAGCCCCACCACCTCTTTAAATATACAAGCCACCCCCACTAGTCAGATATGTTTTCATTATGCCAATTCGTCAGTTTGGCATTTGGTTTCTTTTTTTTAACTTCCTGCACTCCACGCTAGTTGTTATCTAATTTAGCTTAAAAGGAGTAAGCGAGGGAAAAGGCAAAACTCAGTCAGGGAACAACTTTTGGCTTTCCTTGGCCTTTCTGCTTGTTTTCAGCCAACATGGCGTTTTAAATATTTCCGGCTACATTTTACAGCCGACTGCAGCTGTCATTGTTTGCAGCTCTTTCAGCTATTTACAGTCATTAATTATGTGAAATTTATGTTTTAATATTGCTTTTGCGGCATAAGGATATATATGTAGTGTAACTACAGCATCTCAATTTGCCTAATGGGTTTTTGCCATAGAAATCTGTAACAAATAAAGCGGGTCAGCGGAAAGGCTTTAAAAAAAATGTATATGTACTATAATGCAGTTGAGTTCAAAATAATAATTAACCCACATAATCAAAAGACTATACAATAACAATAAGAACAACAACAATAACAATAACAATTCGGTTTACGGTAACGTATTGCTTAGGTACATTAACCTCCCACTTTTCATGCGAATACCAAAGTCAAAACAAATGCCGAAAAAATTAAAAGCGAAACTTGCAATATCTGAGTCATTCGCACGATATTGTGCGACACACACATTCATATATTGCCATAAATACTATATATGTATATACATACACCTTTAAATAAACTAACTCTTCATATATCAACATTTTTTGTTTGCGCTGTAATTTATTGAACCAAAAGGTATGCGGAGGAGCTCCCATTAATACTTATAATTTTGGCATGCACGAACAAAAATAAGAAAGGAAAAAAAACCTGACCAGTCCACAGCCAGTTCAAGCCTTGTTTTTTCGCTTTGTGTTATTCGGTTTTCGTTACCTTATTTATTTGATATTACAAAAAGGCGGCTCCAATGGCTTTGAAAAAACGTCATAGTCTCATCAGCCGCGCGTCATGCATTCAAAAAACTTAAATTTTTTGTGCATCGTAAATTAAAAGCTTTGAATATTATTTAAATGTCGTTTTTTCTTTTCTTTTTTGGTAATGTTTTGGGCATGACTAAGAGTGAGAGCTTTGAATTAAATTTAAAAATGCCCAGAAAACACATACCTAAAATAAACTGCCTACAAACAAAAAAGGCATTTTTCACATACCGGTTAGCGTTGTTATTAATAGGTCGATGATAATAAAGTAAAACTAAATAATATGAAAAATGTTAATTCTATTTGCAAAAAAAATTCAGTAACTTCCTGAGTTATAAGTGTTAAAGCACAATAATTTTCTTGTGCAATATGTAAAACAGTTCCGGCATTATATTGTAACCTCGTAAGATGAGGCGGCATTGTTACAACTGTACAATAAATGTTATTACAATTTTTATGGATCGTTATAAAGTAAACGCAAAAAAGTCAAGTCATTCAAATTTTGTAGTAGCTCTGGAGTTGAGCATTAATGTTATTACGAGATACTTGTGCATGAATTGCAACTGCCTGTTGACTGCAAATTGCCAACAATCTTGAGATAATGAACCTCACAAATCGCATACGGAAGCCAAGGAAAAACGAAAAGACAAAAAAGAAAGTGCTGTAAAAAAGATAGTTGCCAATGGTAACGGCCAGAAAAAAGGAATGTATAAAATTATGAATGAGTAGTTGCATAGATCTTGTTTTTATAAATGCTACACAAACATGATAAACTGTGTGAACAAATAGCGTCGACAATATTTTACCACAAATAGGGGAGATTTTAGACATTTATCATTTGACTTCGTCTATAACTTGTTGTTAAAATGATCGACTAAACACAAAAGCGAAGAATTATAACGTGTTTAAGCTCATTGTTAGGCAAATTAGTCGCACAAGACAAATATATATTCAGATATACATATATACATATATGCATGGATGTGATTTGGAATTGTGTTTTTTTATGTAGCCAAAATCATCAGCTACTTCATTTCATGCCACACGTTTCTTCGCAGTAAACCTAAAATAAATGTTCAATTTATGCAAATTTCGCATTAAGATTTGTTTTCTGTTGTTGCTTTCCTTATTTTTCAAAAAAGGAGAAAAGAGCTGTGTGACAAGGTTGGAAGGCTTAATAAATTTAAAGAGAAAGGAATTTTCGATATATGTAATAAGCTTGCGGGTGTCAGATATGCAAAAAGATGCAATTGATAAATGTGTTTTATTTGATAAATTAGATCAAATATAAATATATTGACCATTGCTATAAACTAGTAATGATAATCGATAATAGTATATAATAGCTTTTAATATGCACCACAGGATTCCTGAATACTAGAGTTGCCATACTATCGATAAAAATTTTTTAAAAAACCGCTAGTTAACTCTCTTATGGTTAGTGGTATTGGACACCGGTGTTACGAATGGCGCCAATTAACCCAATTAACTTGATATATGCATAGCATGCATATTTAATTTAGCTCGATAGATTCCCGCCCAGACGCTGTTTATAAATATTTTAAAGTGTGCATAAAATTAACATAAATTATGCTTCGATTTTGCTCATGACAGGTGCGTGTGGTCGCTTGCTATTGTTGCTGTTATTTTTTTTTTTTTTTTTTTGTTGGAGCGCTGGTGTTGGGACTTAACAAATAATGTTTTATATACATACTTATGTATGTATATTATATGAAGTGTTGGCATTTTACGCGACTTGATTGAAAGATTACGCAAATTAATGCCAGCCACAAGATGAGACAATATTGAAGACGCTAATTATTTCCTTGGGGCTAAAAGTTACGGCTGAGGCTGCTGGAAAAACACTTAATTAATTTGGGAATAAACAATGCAAAGACGTTCCAGACACCGTCTAATTAGCCCGGCATATTGTTGTTAATATCAAAGTCTATAACAGTGTAAATATCAATGATGCATCGGTTAAGTGCGGGGTCAGACTGCATATATCAACTTATGTACATACACATCTTATTTCCCCATTTATTGACAGTAGAAAAACATGGCAAGCGCTTCAGAAAGGCAGGAAATGCAACTCAGTGGAACATTTTTAAGATACAATGCGAATAAATGATGTGTATTGAACTAGTTCATGTAGTAGACTAATCAAGATGCTTGTTAGATATAATCAAAGCCGTCTTTGTTATGTTTTATAGAGCAGAGCATTATATTGGAGTGTAAGGCAAGAAAATATGGCTTAGATTGTTATAATGAAATCTACATTGGTACTCAGTACTTGGAGACAGCTCAGCTGCTTTCCTCCGTCTGTCCGTCTGTCCGTATAAACGCAACTTTTTTCGCCGCATTTTGCTTATTGTGCCCACTGGGGCCGTGGTATACCGATAACACATAAAATCGCATATCGATAAAGTCCATTATTTTAAAGCTAGAGTCACCAGACTTGGTATGTAGATAGCTGACGACCTCCCAAAAAGATTGGCACCTTGGTATCCCGGCTACGCCCTATGTAACGCCCCCCAGCGCCCTCGCCTTAAAAAATCGGATGTGCCTATATCTCCCACAGTTTTTGAGCTAGTCACCAAATTTTGCATATATATTGCAGCAATGCTCACCCAAACATCACAGAAAAAATTTGTTGGAGACATCCCCTCCCCCATAATTTCAAAAACCGATATACCTAAAAGCTCGAATCGATAACATGTGTATATTTCCCACAAATTGTAATTTAGAGCCACCAAGTTTGGTATGTAGATATCTGGTGATCTCCTCCACAGATTGCACTTTTGATATACCTGCCATAATTACTCATAA
>SCDS01001252.1:0-13197 GCA_004149465.1 Drosophila nigromelanica | reverse complement strand
ATATTGCATATATATTTATATATATTCCTTACCATTTTAATATTCTGGTTGTAATTTGTTCGAAACTAGATTAAAAAATATTTATTTTTTAACATGTCTTTGGTTAAGATCATAAATTTTCAATAAATTTCCATTTTTGAATAAATTTTACAAAAATAAAAATGTTTCCAAACTGGCAGTTTTCTAGCTTTTGGAATCAATTAGATTATTTGTTTGCATTTTGCAAAAACTTTTTGTTTAAATGACTCAGTGAAATTATTTCTATAACTTTTCTTAATCAAATTACAATCAATCAATAAGTCAATCCAACAGGCAATTAGTCAATCAGTTCAATTTGTTGAGATTATTTGTTGAGTTGATATTTTTTAAAATCGTTTTGCTTATATGACTCAGCGAAAGCAATAAGAAAACAAAAAGCACTCTTCGATTATCAGCAAACATAAAAAGACACGAGGCATATAAGCAATAAAATGCAATATAGAGTAGCTATAGCTAAAGATCAGCGAACAAAGAGAATCACGTAGGTATATTAATTGGGGAATTTATAAGTCAAAGTCTACGTTTAACGATACAATTTGCACCCTTTTCTTATTATTCGTATTTTTCTATTCAATTCATTATCCGCAGATCACGTCGGCGCCTATATGTCATATGTGGCGCACAGTTTGACCTTTGTGGCCGGCTATGGATTCCTGCACACGATCAGCTCGAAGGGCAGCCGCGCCTTGATGATATCCGGCTGCTGCAGCTGCTATCTGCTGGGGATTGCATCGGCAGTTAGCCTGATTGGCGACGCGTATGTTAAGAACATGATTAAGTATGCGGGCCAGGAGTCAACCACGGATCAGCTGATCGATGGCATCTATGTGAACTTCGCTGCCACCTATTTGTCCATAGCGATCGTTATGCTGGCCGTCCTCATTGGCCTGAAGGTGCTGCACGTGCTGGGCACTGTGGACATGACCAACAGTCTGGACAACGATCTGCGCATAGCCAATGCGAACGGCAGCATCTTTGAGTCGCGCTCGGATGTGATCAGCCGACAGCAGTTCTTTTATGTGACCAAGAATCAGCAGTGGAACGTGATGCTTCTGCTGCTGTTTGTCGAGGCCGTTCAGTATGCGCTCTTCATCTATTTGGTGTTCTGGTTTGCGCTGAACGATGCGATGCGTCTGGACGATTTGGCGCACATCGATTCCATGTTCTGGGTAATATTCGCGGGCAGCGTTTTGGCCATCGTTTGCCTCTACTTCTATTCGGCGAAGGTGCACTTTGTGGTCATGCAGCTGTTGATGCTGCTGCTAACGGTGCTGGCCATGATTATATACGGTGCGACTGAATCCAAGGTGACCTTCTGGCTGCTACTGGTGGTGTTTGGCCTGGCGTACTCCAGCCTACAGATTGTCCTGCTGGAGGTGACGCATCTCCGCTTCACCGAGTGCATCATCTTTGCCTCGTACACGCTCAAACTGATCAGCACCGGCATCGTTTACTACTATTTTGTGGCCAACGTGAAGAACTCGTATTTCTATGCCAGGGATGCGAACACACTGATCGCCCAGGGATTCGTGTTCATGATTATAACATCGCTGCTGGCTTTGGTCGTTGGCATGAAGGTGCCGCGCACGCATCGCACCAAGCTGCTGGACATACAGCACGAAGTCTACGGCATTATCTTCATGAAGCATCAGATCGAGCAGCTCAACGTGCGTTGGCTAAACGATGGCACCATACCGACCATCAGCCAGTGATGCAGTTGCTCTCATTGTTGTTCTCGTTTTTGCTGTTGTTGTTGTTGTTGTTGTTGATGATGTTTTTGCTGTTTGTTTTTCTTTCTATTCTGATTAATGCTTGTTTCGTTTTTAAGTTCAACTAAATCTAGTTTTAACGCCTAATGCACACAATCTGGACGGCGGCCGTGTGATCCCGACAGAAGTGGCTGGCACAGGCCGAGACATTGGCACAGGGCGTCACCTGGTACTGATGTTCCTCTGCAATGAATAAACCAAAACACACTCATTAGTTCATCAGTCGTTGTTTTCTTGTTTGTATTTTCGAGGTGAGAAGGTTCAGCATGATCAAAATGTAGTGTTTGTATACTCTGTTCGCACAGTGCTAAAGAGTATATTGGTTCTATTAAGTACATGTCTTTGAATACGCTGTTTAGAAATTGAGAGAAACCCATCGGTGAAAGCATTACGATTTACCAAAAATTCATATCTCTCTTAGTTTTAGAGAGAAAGAGAGCCATAGAGCGAGTGAGATTGAAAGAGAGAGAGAGAGAGAGAGAGGGAGTGAGCAAGAATGAGAATGAGAGTAAGAAAGAGAGCGAATATGGGAGAGAGAGCGCGACTAAATAAGACAGCGAGAAATAAAGAAAGCGAAATGGAGTTGGAAAGTAATAAAGGAGAAAGACTTAAGGAACAAAAAAGCACAACACTTTAAATATAACTTTCTATAGCACACCCACACATCGCTGAAAACAACACTGAACACGACAGTCTGCAGGCATTACTTGAATTCATGAGAATCGCATAGAGGGGCCCGAATTGCCTTGTTAGACAATTAAGAATTAACTACAGTTGAAAGATGCTTAAAACCCGATTATTTATAAGAATCGTTTCGATTTTATCGACAAATACACTATATCCCTGTTATTATTTAAAATATACGTTATAGTTATAGTTATAGGATACAGTTATCATTACTATTTTACAAAATTCATGCAACAGCTTGAGATATGAATCGGGATCCTTCTTATTCAGTTGCCTAAATATCGAATATATAGAAATCAAAGTGTCTCTTTGGGTGTTCCCTAATTATAAGCGGGTATACATCCTATATGGGGTGGAGAGGGTATGTATATTAGCTAGGCATGTAGGGTCGGCTCAACTCACCCAGCTGCTGCATGAACTTGTGCAGCGTGTCCACATTGCGCACTGTGCTGGCCAGCAGCATTTCGCAGCGGTTGCCGCGCAGCTCGTAGATGTGATCGAGGGCCGCGAGCAGCGCCGAGAATTGCGTATCATCGTAGATGACGTCGGCGGCCAGGAGCAGGTCGATTGCAGCATATTGTGACCAGGGAAACTGGCTGGCCTCATCCCAGCTGAGCTGGGCGCATTGCGGTGCGTCCGCATCGTTGGAGCTATCGAAGTTTAGGCCGATATTGTCGCGCATTAGCTGAACGCAGGCGGCGCTGCCGTCGGTGATCAGCACCTGACCGACGGGCAGCTGCAGCGATCGCCGCTTGAGCAGAATGCCCAGCAGACCGGTGCCGGCGCCGAGCTCCAGCACATTTTTGCCCAGCAGCAGACTGGGATGCTCCAGCAGATAGTCGGCCAGGGCGAGGGCCGCCTCCCAAGTGCACAGGCCGGTGGTGCCCTCGCTGACGAAGCTGTTGCACTCGCGCAGCGTGATGTGGCCCGCCGGCTGCAGCATGTAGTGCTTGTAGGCGTACGAGGACGTTGACGGCGATGTGTCCGTCTCCAAAGTGGCGTTCGCCAGCTGGCCGCAGAGGCTGTCGTAGATGTCGTCGTGCAGCTCCTCGTGATCCTTGAGCAGCTGCATCAGACGCTTCACGAACGCCTCCTGGTAGCTGCGGCGCACCGGATACCGCTGATTCAACGGATGCGCACAGGTGGCCGCGATCAGAGCACGCTGCGCCTCCAGCTCCAGCGGCAGCTGCAGCGTCTGTTCGCGCGAATAGTGCAACAAGATAGATGCATACATATATATGTATATATATATGTTCTGTATGCTATATAGTCACTACTCACCGACCAGGCCATCTTGTTGACGGGATAGCAGCAGAGGAATTGCTGCTGCAGCTTGCCAAACCTGCTGCTGTCCATCTTGCGAATGAAAACACGAAACTGAAGTGCGCAGGCCGACGTGCGTTCGATCGATCTGGCAACGCTGTCAATTACTGTCAGACAGCTGGCAGCACAGCTGTTGCGCCAATACACTTTCCGCTGTCAGTTGCTGTCTTTCCCCATGCAATATGTTCCATAATCAAATCACAAAGAATGTTAAAAAATAATTCTATGTAATTTAATTTAAAAAAAAATTGTATACATTCTTTTTACCATTACTCTTTTCCTAAAATATAACATGTTTTTTTATTATGCTGAATTACTTAAACAAATGAAAATTCACTATGTGAAAGTTGGGAAATATTTTTAAGAGCATTTACAAGTCGGTCAGCCATTGAAAGATGCCGAAATACCCGTGATACTGCAATTATAACAATCTTATCTACTTCAATTTAGATCTGCCTACATCTTACTCGCTTTACATGTTGTTAAACATTTATTTTAAGACTGCTCTTCTGCGTTTTTTTTTTTTGGAGGTCAGAGAAAAACTAGCTTAAATACACATGCATACATACATATGTGTGTATGAGATACTTTCCAAGGGCAGCACACATACACAAATAAAAATGTGTATACGCGTAGTAGAAAAGCCGAATGAAACTCTTTGCCGAATGTGCATTATAGTTTGTTATTAAACAAACACTAGCAATACGCCGTAGATGGCGCCACTTGTCATTTAATAACTGCATCCGACTTGACACAAAAGCTCCCCGCACAGCACACAAATACAAACGCGCAGCGCACCCATACACACACACACACACAGCGCAGCTGTTACGACAGCAACAGTTGACGTTTTGTGATAACTGTACCGTAGACAATGAAAACCAAATTTGTTGCTTTTTTTTGGTTTCTTCTCTAGAAAAAACCGTTTATTTAAGTTTTTGGGGGATTTTTGTTAGACGTGTTCTATTGAATTGTCTCTTGTATTTTAAAACAGCAATTACATTTGTCTTATCTTTTTGTGATTTTTTTTTGTTTTGTGTTGAATGCAACAAACTATGCAACTTCTTATTGTTTGCAAATATCTGTACGTTTTAGTGCGCTATTGGAGGGGTTACTTGTCTGTTATATATCGTATAAATATCTTGTAAGTTCCATAAACATTTATGTAAAGTTATTTAAGTGTATATATAGAATAGATCATATTTGTAATACATTTCATTTATCGTATATATATATATGTATACATATATGTAGATAATACATTTTAAGAATGTATTATTTATAGCATTTAAAGAAGTTTTTAATGCGGATTGTTTTGCATTTTGCATTGTTTGTTTATCAAATTTTTCTGTTTGTTTTCGTTTTTCGTTTAAAGTTATTTTGTGTTTTGTCTGTTTTGCATGGGGTTTCTGCTGTATTTATCTCCTTGCCTAAACGTATAAAATGCATGTAAATCTAAAACTTATTCAATCAACTAACGTATCCATATTTTTCATTATATATATTGATACATATATATATATATATATATGTGTAAATGTTAAGTTGTGTTCTCTCAAAAATTATGTAATATTAAGTGAAAAAAAATAAAAGTATTATATAAAATATAGATGCAGCTTTATGTGTACTCATTTCTGATGTGTTCGGATGTTTGTTGGCCAAATTCGGATGTTGTTCATTCGGCCCCGCCGCCCGCCGACCGCGTTGCGCCTTGTGGCGTCGCGACGCAGCTGCGTCAACCGTTGGCGCTGTGCCGCCGACTTGCCGCACATGCAACGCATAGCGCTGCCAATGGAAACGCTGCACACACTCGCCCAAGGATCTTGTTTGGCGGCATGCAACGCACAGCGACTTCTTTCGGTTCTGTAGTTGTTTATTTATTTATTTTTTTTTTGTTGGATGGCCGCTGTCCGGCGCAGTTTAGAGCACAGCGTTTCCACTGGCAACACGCTGCACGCGCTGTTGGAGTAGAGGGGCGATGTTGGAGACGGCGGCACGGCGCCAGCGGTGGCATTGCAGCGGCGCCCATCACTGGATCTGGTTTGATGGCGGCGGCCAACGCAACGCGGACGGCGGTCGACGTACAAACTTAAAAACTAAATATACATTTACGATAATAGCAATAATAATAATAATCATAATAATAATAATAAGAGTTACAGGTATTCATTATAATATTCATAGATTATGTTTATATATATGTATAAAACGGAGCATAAGTATGCATGTAATTTTTGTTGTGAATTCTTTTTTTTTTTTGTTGCCTTTTTTGTTTTGTTTTGCGTGTTTGCTTGGTTATACAATTATAGTGCTATAGTATTTATATTTATGTATATATGTTGTGTTAGATATAAAATGAAATCAAGCTCCAATTGACGAATATTGATATTCAAATGTTTCTGCTTCGGATTGTAAAACAAACATCTATGCATGTATGTATAATATGAATGTGATTTTTGTGTATTTTGCTTTTTTCTCGTTCTGTTCTTTTCTGCTGTTGCCTGATGCGGCGCTTAAGCACGCTCGCCGCGAATGCGACGCGCCAACTGAATGTCCTTGGGCATAATGGTTACACGCTTGGCGTGGATGGCGCACAAGTTGGTGTCTTCAAACAGACCGACCAAATAGGCCTCGGAGGCTTCCTGCGAAACGGAGAGACGTTTGTTACGTACGCCTCTAAAAAATTGCCAATGTTCGCACTTACCTGCAGAGCACCGATGGCAGATGACTGGAAACGCAAATCGGTCTTGAAATCCTGGGCGATTTCACGCACCAATCGCTGGAAGGGCAACTTGCGGATGAGCAGCTCGGTCGACTTCTGGTAGCGACGGATCTCACGCAGAGCCACGGTACCGGGACGATAACGATGGGGCTTCTTAACGCCGCCGGTGGACGGTGCCGATTTACGGGCAGCCTTGGTGGCCAGCTGCTTACGTGGAGCCTTGCCTCCAGTCGACTTACGGGCGGTCTGCTTGGTACGAGCCATCTCTGCTTAGTGCTGCAAGAAACGGATAGGTAGGTTAGCCACTACGTTCAATTTCACTGCGGATTCGCGTCGAGTGCACTGCGCGCAAATGCGACGCTCAGCGCCGAAGCGCTGGCGCGCGACTGATTCGAATGTGGCAACTGTGGCTGCAAGGAAAGCAACAGCAACAGCGACAGCAGCAGCACCGCCAAAAAGCGAGGGTTGAAATCTTTAGCTTCAGCAGCAGCAGCTGCTGCAGAAATTTTCTTTTTGTTCGGATTCTTGCTGTGCGCGTTTTCCTTAGCTATTTGGTTGGGCTGCTTTCTGGGAACACTTCATAACTTCCACTTCAGTTGCGACGTCGTCGTCGTCTGTCGCTGCTGCTGCTGCAGCAACCCACAGCTTCGAGTGCCCACTTGAGCCATTGTGTGAGTGCATACATTTTTTTATGTTTCGTTTCAATTTTTTTTTTTGTTGTGTGTGTGTGCCTTGAGCTCAGCATGAATCGGTCTTTTTTCTCGCCCCAGCTCGAACGGCCTCTGCCTTTCTTTCTTTTTGTGCTGCGCCACTCGAGCGTCGTGAATTTTGCGTTTTGCTTTTTATGCGCGCAGAATCAATCAAGTTGAAGTAATGAGTTGTAGTTTTTAGTTTTAGATCTACACACACGCACACACACAGCCGCCAAGACACACACACTCAACGCATTCGCTTGGAAAACACGCACAAGACTTTCTAGGAGACCCACAACAAACGGTAAACACGATCAGCACTCGAGTAAACATAAACAAGCATCGATATTTTTTTTTCTCCCTTGCTTCGAAAGCTTGCACATGAAAGTTTACCGTTTCGAAGCATGTACATATAAATGTATGTGCACTTAATATGAGGATGCCTGCAAAATTTGCATAGAGCTAAAGTATCAAAGCAACTATTTTTAAATTGCGCTGGCTGCCAATGGCCTTCGGCTAAGACAAAGACTAGATTGATACACTAGACTGGGATTCGAAAGCTGCGATTTAGTTGGCAGTTTAAATCAACGCTGCAAACCAGTTTTGATTCGAACTCCAACATTTTTAAAATCATCAATTGCCAAAAAATATATATTACACTGATTTGGTTTTATTGTAATACTACTAAAAATTATATGCAAAAAAATTAAGAACGTGCTTAAACATTATTATAAATTTTTTTTGCTTGTTTCCATACAAAGGTTCGAGTCATAAGCAACAGATTCAACCAAATGCATCTTTTAAATAAGTATATAAATATAAAAACAGCTGGAATTGAGTGATCAACCACAGTTCCAAAGATCAAAAGCTAAATACCGAATAGTGGAACATTTACAATACCTCCATGTCATAAAATAATGAACAAATTTGCTAAAACAATATACATTTTTACTACATCTAAAATTAAACAAATCAACAAATTCTTCATACTTTAAAAAACAGAAGAAAAAATAAACCAGTTATCTGATGGTCGCATTAAGAGCATACTCCAAATAAACGACAACACAATAACACAAATGTGAGTACATATTCACAGACATAGATAGCTTGCAGCTGCATACAGACAGATGAACTAGTATCGATACCATGATATTATTACTGACCGCAAATGTAAATTGCATGTGTGTGGCCAAATACATAATAACAAAGGTATACAAATACATGTACAGCAGGTGCTTCCTTTCGTGCATTGCATATTTCGTAACAAGCATTAGTAAGCAATATAAACGAACACAAAAAATTGGCGCCCATTTGAATGGCACATGTAAAAACGGGCTGGCAATATTGCACAAACATTTCGGTAATAGCAATCTCAATAGATAGACATAGTTAGTGAGCGGGAGCGAGAGAGCTGTACACGCACAGGGAGCGAAAGGTGCCCAAACGAAAATTGCGTCGTTCGCATTTAACGCGGGCAAAGAATAGCGCATCTGTGCTTGTGTGTGTGTGAAACAGCTGCACGTCCTAATGACAATATGCAGACGCGTGTGTATGTACATAGGCATTTTAGCAGTTAAAGTAATGCGACATACATACATATACCAAACTTGCAGTGAGTGATTGGCACCGTTACTTTGCGCGCAAATGCAAACCAGTCAGAAAAGAAAAAAAACAATTCCACATACAAAGGCACTAAAGTTGATGCGCATGTGTCACTGCCACTATGTGTGTGTGTATGTATTAGTATACACACGCATACAATCGAGGAAAACGAAATTAACAATAAATGTTTAGAATCGAAATATAAGACACAATAAAACTACAGCATTGAACAAAACAAAAAAACAAACATCTGTACAACCTTTTTTTGTTTTGTATTTTAATATTGTTCACTAAAACTTTTTAGGTTCAAAAAATATTTTGCGATTATTATTAACTTTACTTCAACTTGTCTGCAATGGCCGCCATTTTGAAAACGCAACAACAAGTACACCACACTAAAGTGTGCCCATGCACCCGTCGTGCACACGAAGTCACCAACAACCGCCGTCGTTGTCGCAGTCGCGTATTGTGTGTATCCATTAAAAGAAAAAAGCTAAGCTAGCACGAAAATTGGTGCTCCGCCGGCCGTCCAGCGGAGCCCCCCCCCACATCACAAACAAAAAACAATTATAGCTGGTGCACATTCGAAGTGTAATGATGCCAGCATCGACGTGGACACTTTCACCATTTAACACAAAACAAAAGTAGCCAACAAAATAGTTAATTAAAAAAAAAAACACTCACCGCAACGAAAAGTTAAAATTTATTTATGTTTTAGAATATTCACGGACAGCACGAACTGCTTCCAACGGGGAACGATTTCACAATGACTCAGTATCGATTTTTTCTACAGCAGCTAGTATCGATTACAAACTCTATGATATATCGATAACGAATGTTGCCAACTATCGATTGACCAAACACACTAGCATGAAAGTTAATAGTGAATAAATAATAAGTTAAAGGTGGAGAAACATGCATTAAAAGATATAATCTGGATCTTATTCACTTTAGTAGTGCAATACAATAGTTTTGTATGTCTTTTATTATCAGGTAGGGCCTATTTTGTAGTATGGCGCCAAAATCAACTCTGCTTCTTCTTTGCATGCCTTTATAATATGCTACTTGTCGATAAATTTAGTTGGTGTGTTAAGTTAACAGCAAAGTGCTGCCCATTAAATGATGGATGTTAACATAACAGTGCCATTTCGAGTATAACATTGCCATAAGCAGTGTGCCCGCTTGTTGATTAACATACACAAAATGCATCATCGTCTCACCAATAGTCGGTTACACTAGCCGCGGGTCGGTTGTGTTTTGTGTGCGGTGTTTCTAATAGAGCAAAAAGGTTTTTGAAAACAAAGTGCAACGGATATACATAGTTAATATTTTGTTCGTTTTAAGTGAGTGCCACTTATTTTTTTTGAATAATTTTTTGTTATATTATTATTGCGTGTGTGGTTGTTGGTGTTAAACGGTTCAGGCTGCGCTCGCTTGTTATTGTATTCGTGTAGGTCAAGGTGAAGCCACTGCTGCTGGCTTCGGGCAGCGCAAAGAAGACTGCAAGAAACAGCTGCCCAAAGCACCGTTAGTTTTGCTTTGTTGTGTCTTTCATTGAGCGCAATCCGTTCGCAATTACGCATGCAGCGGTAACTTGTGTGTGTGTATGTGTGTATGTGTGTGTGTGTGTGTGAAGCCTTAAAAGCCAATACATATGCAAATGTTATTGCCCTCTCGCCTTTGCGCGTTGAAGCTATTGCCAATTCGAGCAGTCATCGTCATAAGCTCTCACACACACACTCGCACACGCGTTTATCTCGATCGCTGATAAGCGCCCGGATCAACAATAAACATTTACCTATTGTAGTATTGAGTGAATGGCCCCCAACGCTTAGCTTTTAGTTGCATTAACTTTTGCACAATTCCGCAAGCAAACGGCGGCAAATAAATAATAACAGTTATAAAAATTCACAATAACACGTCGCAAAAGGCAGACAAAACGGCGTTTCTACAGCAGCGTCGCCTTTTCAGCGGCGGCGGCATCGGCGTCGGCGTCTTGGGCGGCAGCGGGTCCATGAAGCAACAACAGCCGCCGCCGCTGCCGCAATCGCAGCCGCCGTCGCTGTCGCAGCCGCAGGCAGCAAGTGGTGGAGGAGCAGCAGGAGGAGGAGGAGCAGCTGCTGCTGAGGGCAGCGTTGTGGCCAATGTCATCAACAGCCTCAATGGCAACAACAACAACAATGCGGAGGCAGCCAGGTGTCGCCCACCTTTATATCCGAAACGTAAGTTGTATCCGACTATAACAATACCCTAGAATAGTATGTTTGCCTTGGGGTTAGTGTTAGTGGCTAACTAATTGATTAAGTAGTTGAGTGCCTGACGAACTGATTGATTGATTGACTCACTGATAAATAAATGATTCACTGGATAATTGACTGGTTGATTGGCTAACTAATTGTCGAGAAATCGATCGGGAAAGCCCAATGAAAAGTTGTTTTCTTTCATATATTTTACTAATTTTGGATAATCCAGCCGTCCAGATGAAAATGGGGCAAAAAAATCCAAGTTAAATTTTTATCGGATCGTTGTGATTTTCTGACTTTTGTGAAATATACAACCAAAAATGGATGAAAAATAGGAAAAAAAGACTTTTGAGCAAGATAACTATTTGTTTTTTTTTGTAACTTAAATTAATGAAAGAAACGCTGGTTAAATTCATTCACAGCACTCATAATGCGAATATTCATTTGTTACTCACTGCAGTAGCTGGTGAATTTGGGTCAGCGATTCATACTAGATTCTAGATTCAGAGTAATTTTAAGCGGTTTAATGAATAAATGAGTGAACGCAAACATTTAATGGCCCAGCGCGCACTCATTTTGCTCATTGCTCGAGTTGAATAAAAATTCAGTAAATCTGCTACACAGAAAAAAAAGTCCTGTTTCAAAATTTAAAATAATTTCAAAAATGTATTCAATTTGACAGTGAAACACAATATTGGATTAATGTATATGTAATATATATGTATATGTATATTATATATATATATGTATATATTATTTGCAGGCTTAGAACCCACGGTTCGATTACAAGTCGTATTAGAACAAAGTATTTCTGCAGTGTAGTTACTTAATAATTTATTAAAAGCATATTTTATATATCTTATATATAGGAATACTAAAATGTTAAATTGATTTATTTATAAATATATGTGAGTATTTTTGTTTTTTAGTAAAAAACACCTTTTTGCTTAATTTTCCTTAATCTTCATATTGGACTATTTCAAATGTTGTTTTGTGTTTTTTCAATTCGATAACATTTTTAACCAACTTAATCGTTGAAAATTAAAATAATCCCTTTTTTTATGTAAACATCAAAGCAAAGCTTTGTTTCTCTTGTTTTTAACTAAAAAAAAATGCAATTGAATTTCTCTCTGTTCATTTTTCTGCCAGTGTATTCTCCCAAAAATATTGAATAGCGCGCCGTAAAAGCTCACAAGTTACATAGTTTTATTAGTTGTTCTTCTGTGCGCTATTGCTCCCTTCCCACAGATTGTTTTCCTTTCCTTTCTTTTACTTTTTTATTTTATTTTATTTTATTTTATTTTTTTCGTTTCTTTTCTTGTGCTCATTTTGGCACAACAACTTTTGCGGTCGCAGCCGCTTTCGCTCCGGCTCCGGCTTCAGCTCCGGCCCCCAAAACCCCTTCTTTGCCGCTGATTGCGCTGCGGTTTCTGTTGCCTGCCCATTTTTGGTGGGCGTGGAGCGCGCGCTGTGTCTATTTCCAGTTTGCCGACAGACTTTGGAGTGCAGTTGGATGGCCCAAGCCCAGGGCCCATGGCAATGACAATGGCAATGGTAATGGTAATGGTAATGGCAACGTGACCGCAGCTAACAGTAGTTGACATGTCGTTAGCGTCGTTCGCTTCACTCGGGCTGACATGTTGTCTTCTCCTTCTTCTTCTTCTTCTGCTTCTGCTACTTCTTGGGTAGCCTGAAAGGGGCCGACTTAGGCTGCGTATTTGGCTGGCTATTTGATATGCTTTGGGTCCGAACCCAACCGAGCCAAATACAAATGCAGCCACAACGGCAACTGCAACATGTTGCCAGTTTCCCAACATTGCGCAGATAAGAACAAGCAACTCGTGTCTGGACTGTGGCTGCAACCCACATGCGGACTCTCAATGAATTCCTTTTGCGTGGTTGTGTGATTTGAATTTATAACTTGGCCAACACAAGTTTTGAATTTGCCCAAGACACTTGGTCTTGGACTGCTCCTCCTCAGTGGTATCTATGACTGGGCGCCCCTTTCTCTGGGGTTTGTTATTGCATTATCATTGATTTAAAACCAATTCATCAAGTCGAACGACTTGACGATGACTCTGTTTCGAGTCGGCGACTGCGACTGCGACTGCGACTTCGCC
>SCDS01001251.1:0-14547 GCA_004149465.1 Drosophila nigromelanica | reverse complement strand
TACTCATTAAGTGCTGAGAGTTTGTGTGTATGTGTTAAATGCTGGGTTCAGGGTATCTCCTAGTCGGGAGGTCCCGACTAGAGAAATCTTACTTGTTTTTCCTATCTAGATGTAAGATTTAATATTATCACTAACATCATTTAGCTGTGATCAGGGGCATGGGCAGGGCTGGACAGGCAAATAAAATACCCCCATCGTGTTGGTGATGTTAATATCAACGTTTATAATTTCGTTTTTCAACCATATCAAGGCAGGCCTGGATCTGCACAGGATGTCGGTTCTGGTAGGTGAATCTGGTGAATCTGGTACTGCTTTGGCCGGACCAGAGTTATGCTTAGGAATGAAGAGTAGCGAGGGTGCCACTATGAGAGACGTTCCAACAACACTCACGGTGCCGTCTGCTGGAACCTGGATCGGTATCCTCCAGTATCGTAGCTGCTGAGCCTTCCATTCGATCGACCTATAGTCGGGTTCCTGGTAAGGGAAGAAGAACGTCGCTTGTCGCCATAAGGAGACCCCTCAAACCAATAAAAATAATTATAATAATAATAATAATAATAATAATAATAATAATAATATGTATATATGTAGGCACGTTCACGGTGTTAACTTTTGTTATTTTGGAAAATATCGCTTTTTAGAAATTTGAAATTTTCCGATTTTTAAAGCTGGTGACCAGTAATATACTTGAAAAGTTTGGTGTATCTAGATCTAAAACTATAGAAGATATATGCTTTCGCGATTCGTGGGGGAAGGGGTGGCTGGGGGCGTTCTTGTGGGCGTAGCCGGGATCTTTGCGATTTGATGTGTATCGACATTGTTCTCGAATTGCCAGCCTCCCAGTGGGCGTGGCACAAAAATCTTAACATTTGGTCTAAAGAGAATAACTACAAGTATATATCCAAAGTTTCAAGTCTCTATCTTCAACCGGGCGGACAGACGGACATTGCACAAAGCCAATATACTAGTTTCATTTCGTGAGTGAAAAAGGCAAGAATTAAGCAAACAGTCTTTATGTATGCTGTTAATAAATTACTGTAATTTTATTGAGTTCCATCTTGCTTTTTAAGTATACCCTAAGCCCATTAAAAAAAAGTGTACAAGGTGTTGAGCAAATGTCTTTAGCAGGCAGAAGGAAGCGTTTATATTCTCTGTCAGTATGTCTGTCTAAATGAACGCGTCGATTTCAGAGAATACAAGAGCAAGAAAGCTGAACTAAAACGTTTTCAGTTCAAATCATCATCAGATCAAATTTATTCCGAATTATCGATAATCCGTCCTGTTTTCTTATTAAAGATACTTATCGGTTTTATGACCCGTTTCTTTAAATATATATCCTTAACTATAAGATATTTATTTCAAAGATTTGGTTAATTCGGATTTGGGATAACTTCCCCAAATCGGTCCGAATATCAATAAAACCCAAAATAAGCTAATTAAATATTATGTTTTACCAGTTTTACCACAACAATATGAAATAGTTGTTCAGCCGAAGTAAAAGATTCGGAGGTTCGAGCCAGCGTGCGGAAGTTTTATTTGTGCATTTTTATTCAAGTGCTGACAATAATAATATATAATAGCACATATATACATATATATTTATGTACATATATATTTAATAACTTAATTATACATTTTATAGGTCAACTTTTTAATCAAAACCCATTGGAATCACTGTCAAAAATGCTTAACGACGAAGACAAAACTCGATCTGACTTTTTTTTGATAGAGGTTAGAGTTACAGTAAAGGACATTGGAGTTCTCTTTGGTTTCCACTATTATAAAATCCATCAAGATAGAATTGAGTCTGTTCAAAAGCAATTTCTACTCTTTGCCTTATATATAGGTTATTCCAGTATACTTTTACTTCTTAATTTTATCTCTGTCTCTGTCTCTTTATTTACTTTTATCTATCAAATACGAACTTTTATTATTATTAAGATTGTTCTTTAACTAAACTAGATTTACATTTACTACTAACGCCCTCCTATCGAGATGTAGGATCTAATAACACGTACTTTATGGGGTCGGAGATGCTTCATTTTAAAAAAAACCATTATACCCTTTTTACCCATTTTACCCATTTTCAATGGGTTCAGGGTATTTGTTTTCGGACATCACTAAGGACTGATAGAGGGGGACAGCTCTCTCACCCGCCAATTTGTCAATTTGTGTCAATGTATGTATGGATTGGTTTTCATGCATGAATGCAAGATGGATGAAATGTCTTTAGAAAATATGTTTTCGTGTAAAAAGCTTTTTTATTTTCACATGAAACTTTACCGAACTTACCGATTGTGAACGTCACAATTTCAAATGTATATTAAAGTTTTCAACAACAATTTTAAGGCTGCATTTGTATACTCGTTCACGAATTGAAACAAGTATATTGGGCTCGTGCAATGTCCGTCTGTCCGGATGAACGCAGCCTTTTTCAGCGCTTTAAAGAGAGAGACTTGAAACTTTGGATATATACTTGTAGTTATCCTCTTCAGACAAAGTGTTAAGATTTTTGTGCCACGCCCACCAGGAGGCTGGCAATTCGATAACATGTCGATACTCCTTAAATCGCAAATCGATGAAAGGTGAATATTTCCAACAATTTACGAAAACAGCGGTTTACAAGATCTTTTCAGATTTTACCAAAGTATAATGCAGACTTAAACGTATTTGAGACTTTACGGGCAATTTTAGATCTGCCTATGAAGATTTAGTGCAGTGTATAAACAAGTAAGCAAGTTGCAGTCGGGCGTTACCGACTGCGTCATACTCGTTAAACTATTATTGTTACTTTGGAAAATCTAGGTTTTTAGAAATTTGAAATTTGCCCATAATTAAAGGAGGTGAAATAATCGATTTGAAAAATTTGGGGTCTCCAGTTCTAAAACTGTGATTCATGGGGCTGGGGTGGCTGAGGGGCAATCTAGTGGGCGTGGCTGGGATATCAATCAATCTTTGGGGGAGGGCACCAGCTATCTTCATGCCAAATTTGGGGACTCTCAGCTTTAATATTGCGGATTTTACCGATTTGCTATTTTACGTGTTCTCGCTTTGATTTGACGCGGGTATCCAAAATTTCAAGTCTGTAGCTTCAATCGGTGAGAAAAAACAATTGCGTTCATACGAACAGACGGACAGAAAGACAACAAGACGGATATTGCATAATACCAATATACACTTCTCACTTCGTGAACGAGTATTAAAACGATGAATTTCACTTATTAATATTAATAGCACATTATATTACAACCTGATATATACAAATATCACTAACTTAATTATAATATGCATTTTAGAATATAGCGCGCAAGGGTATTTCACATTCGGATCTCCTTTGAAAATGGATAAAACGGTATAATGGCTTCAATGTTTCAATGTATGTATGCATGTAACAGGCAGAATAACGCATCTCTGATCGTAGAAAATATACATATATATTTCTGATCAGCATTAGTAATCAAGATGATTTAGCCTACAGAGCAGAAAACCCTGTGACCCAAGTGAACCAACTGATTTATTATTTTTGTTAATATTTATAAATATTTGACAAAATTCGCCAAACTAGTTTTCAGGTACGTATTTATATTTATTGATATTAATGGCACTCCCCTATTTATTACTTAAGATGTTTTTGTTGTTGTACTTTTCGATAATTGTCACCAAAAGCCGTAAAGGTATATCTATTGTTATTGTTCATGGTTTCAATTTGTTTTTTTTTATAGAAATTGTGTTCCTGGCTCGTGTTGTTAATTTTTTTGGCTCAGAGCATTTTTGCGTTACGTTACTCGCTTTCTTCCTCGCATATTTTTTGACTTGGTATTTTTACATTAAGCGATTATGGTCACACATTTGTGCAAAAAAAGAGTGAGCGAGAAAAACGTATCAGTACAAGTGCGTTTTAAAATAGGTAAAGAAATACAAACTAAATAGAAATAAGCAATATATTTGGAAAATTTTAATAAAATCTTTAAAGACTTGTGTGGATGCATAACGATACATAGATATAAATGCTCTAATATGTGTTTAACCGAAAACTATGGATATCAAAAGTTTAGCACATACATACAAATATATGCAGCAGTATATGTCTCTTTCATGTTCGTCAGTTGGAATGAAATAGATATAATTCAACCAAAGAGTTGCCACGTTTTAAGTATTTTATGTAAGACATATTAATGATTGAAAGAACTATAAAAATGCAAAATGCTTGTAACTATTGTACAGTTATCAAGTATTTTTCAGAAATTTTTGTAAAGCTAATCATCGATATGCACGATATATTTCTATAAAGTTTGACTCGAAATAATTTGGCTAGGTGGCAACATTGCAAAGCAGCCATTTATTCAGTAGTAAATTGTCCCGTCCTATTGAACGTGTGGTTTGATAAATTTTCTCACCGAAAAAGTAATAATTTGATAAAACAAATCGTACATATTTCTTCACTTTTCGGTTGTGGATATACTCAATAACAACATGAATAGTGCTTTTATATTTTTCCTGAGATATTTGGACAAATTAGTTGTGAAGCAAGAATTTAATTTGACATACAGATGCCCATAAAATCTTACATACATACTTTGTGAAATCGTCGAAGTGGCTTGGCTTTATACAAACATACATACATGTATACAGATACATACGTATCTGCCTATGTATGCACATATTTGTGCAGAAAATATAATTTTAATCGATATACATATGTTTAGAAATGCAAAAAAGAACCCGTGCCTGCAACATTTTTATGTTTGTTAAGAACTTTATATTTTGATTATAAAGACATGTTCATGAACGTACATACAAATGCATAGTGTATAAATTGATATTAATACAAATGAAAATTAAAATTGCACATGTTCACTTATGAAAATCAAATTTGTGCATAATAAATAATTGAATTGCATTTATAATTATAATACAATTTGATGTTTTGTGGATATTAATTTATATACGTTATATGTGTAAAAAGAAAAAAATATGTATAAGTACATGTGTATGAGAAATAGCATATTTGTTGATTCGTCGTGCGTATGAGTGTTTTGTGTATCTGCAAATGTGTGAGTGAACAAAAGTACAGAGTTAAATAGGGTGATTGCGTCAATGACTACTGACCAGAGTTGTCAAGTATGTGTATACACTCGTACACATATATAAGTACACTTTGGCTACACTTTTATGTAAATATTTAAATGTATCTACCAAATTAAAAAATAAAATAACACGAATCCTATTAACATATGAGGGCGAAGAAAAAGTAGATAGTACATTTAAGTAATTAGTATATTCTGATACAACAACACGTGAAAATCAAATATATTTCAATTGCTTTCAAGTTTTGGGCATATCTCGAAAATGCAAGCCTAAAGACGATAAATTTATGCAGTTAGATTTATGCTTAGCATAAGTACATGGTTCAATATTATTACAAATTTTACAAATATTTCAACATTTAAGAGCTATAGACTTTAATTTTTTCTTGTCTAATTTAAATTAATGATAACATATATCTTATAGGCAATATAATCAACAATCACTGGTAAGGACAGTTTTCGCATAAAACTCAACTCAATTTTCTTAAAGATCAAGAAGAGTTTAAAGATTGAAAACAAGATTATTACCAATAGCCGTAAGAGTTCATTTAATGACAATGACGCTGGCGGTAAAGTTGATGAAAGACTAGTCGAAACTGGAAACAGGAATGCGCCATCAGCTTGTGCAGCTAAACATCAATTGGAACAGCTGAACATAATGCGCGAGGCTCTTTTTTCTCAGGATGGCTGGGGATGCCAGCACGTTAACCAAGATACCAATTGGGAGGTGCCCAGTTCACCGGAGCCGGCCAATAAGGACCCATCGGGGCCTCTAATGTGGAAACCCAATATTAACAACGGAACTGATTTGTGGGAATCGAATTTAAGAAACGGCGGCCAACCTCCCGCTCAACAAGTGCCAAAGCCATCTTGGGGGCACACACCGTCATCAAATTTAGGCGGAACTTGGGGCGAGGATGATGAAGGAGCGGACAGCACCAGCGTTTGGACGGGTCAGTCATCAAATAACGCAACATCTGGTGTTGCAGTCGGTGGCAATGCTTCTGGTGTTGGCGCCGGTGTTGGCGCCTCTACTGCCCCTCAATGGGGACAGGGCGTCGGAGTGGGAGTTGGATTGAACTCGACTGTTAACAACAGTTCGCCGGCAACTGGAGCGCTGCCTGTGGTGACTCCTGGATGTAAGTACAGCTCATGTATTTAACACACATTTTAGTCATACAAAAAAACAAAATTGGAGTGACATTTTCTTTTTCGTATATCTAACTAGCTAGAACTTTTATTATCTGTTTTATGGACTTTGTAGACTTCACGTGGCATCGTGATCGTCCGTCCGTCTGTCCGCATAAACGTGGCGATCTTATAGATCTATCTATACTATGTTCCAGTCATTCAGAAACTACTGGTTTATTTATTCCCAGCCTTTAGCATGACTTGCTGCAAAGATCAGTCAGTACTCCTACTATAATATGCAGTCTCGTCTTGGTAGCTGCAGTAGAAAAAAGAAGACTTAATTTTTATTCCTTGTTTTGCACATCATTTTAGAAATTTTGAAGCTAGTTGTGTTATTCCACTTTGTATTACCTGCTGCATCGGCGGTGTTTTCCAGGTTGGTTTATTGGTTGCCATCTATGATCCGGTGGACGGGAACCCATCCCACTGTCTTAGCAGGACTTTTTTTTTTGAACCAATGGCAGGAGCTAACACGGATTTTATTGCTGCTTGGCTATCCACGAAACTGTTGATCTTTTTGTAACAGCCTTTCGTATGGCGAAAACTTTCGCCTGGAATATGCTGCAATGATCGGGAGTCCATTTTAAGCCCTCCGTGAATATATGCAGTGCTTATTAGTCCAGTCTGGTCCCATTGACATTGTTGTTGTTCCTTTTGAAGTTGGTTTGGGAATCGTGCAGTCTGTGGTACTCTGCATTTCCCAGCTAACCGAGTTAAGTTCGAAGCTTTGGAGTTTTTCTATGATGTTTGTTTCCTGCCTAATCTACAAAATCTGGTAACTCTAATTCAAAAATTGTGTCAGATTTGGCCATTTATGGTTTTGTACGGTGAGGGCATGGGAGGTGAAGTCAGGATAGCTGACAGCTCAGTTAAGGATATCTTGTAGTCGGCACTCCAGTTTGAATCAATTTTAAAATGAACAATTTGATAGAAATTTAAAAGACATTTTTGATGAATAACATCTTATAAAAGTATAGAATTTAATTTGCTGAATGCTTTGATTTGTATATGATAATTAAAGAATATTTAATTTTTTGTATAACTGAAAATTTAGTAATAAACTTTTATACCTGATAGCGAAAGTTTCAAGGAAAACCTTTAGTTCAAGTAAAACCGAGAACAATCTGCTGTTATTAATATATGTATATATATATGTCTTTAAACTTAATCTTGTTCTGATATAATGAATTTGAACGTCTTTTTCATGTAGGTGGAAGTAGTGGAAATAATATGACCGCATCTGGAACAGTTGGAGGGGCTGGTGGCACTGTTGGCAGTACAGGAA
The DNA here is from genome assembly GCA_004149465.1 of Drosophila nigromelanica. Lineage (NCBI taxonomy): Eukaryota > Metazoa > Arthropoda > Insecta > Diptera > Drosophilidae > Drosophila > Drosophila nigromelanica. The sequence continues at coordinate 6,984 of SCDS01001251.1, read as the reverse complement.
ATGGCTGGGGTGACCCTCGAGATATGCGTCCGTTGGCAGGATCAGGTCCAATGGACATTCGAAATGTTGATCCTCGCGATACAATCACAATGCGTAATGTAGGTGCACCATCCGGAGATCCGCGCGACTTGCGCATGATCGACCCACGGGATCCGATTCGCGGCGATCCACGTGGTATATCGGGTCGACTAAATGGCACGTCAGAAATGTGGGGACATCATCCCCAGATTGCCCACAATCAGATACAAAATCTTAACAAAATGGTTGGCCCAGTTGTTGGCGCAGCTGGGACGAATGTTCCAAGCTCAAATATTGGCCCCAGTGGAGTTGGTGCCGTATCTAGTAATATCGGGGCTCAATGGGGAACTGCACAATCCGTTGTTGGTGGTCCTAAAGATATTTCCAAGCAAATCACCGGCTGGGAAGAACCTTCTCCGCCACCGCAACGTCGAAATATACCCAATTATGATGACGGAACTTCGCTATGGGGACAACAAACGCGCTTACCCGGTGGCGGTGCCCATTGGAAGGACATGACAGACTCAATAAGTCGTAGCCATTTGCTGCGCGCCCAAAATCCAACAGGTAATATTGTTGGCGGTGGCATCGCTGGCAATAGCAATGTGCCAGTTGGCGGCAACCCAAATAATTCAATGGCTGGTGTGGTTGGGCCTCAGTCTCGGCTGGCAAATACGCCTGTGCCCAGTGGAGTTGGCGGTCAGCATGGCAAGCCCGATGCGGGCACAATGTGGGTGCACCCAAATAATAGCGGAGGCGGTCGAAATGCTCAAGTCAGCTCTTGGGGCGACGATAGTCATGTTGGTGTTGTTAGCGGTACTGGAGCCGGAGCTGGCAATAACTGGGTCGATGAAAAACAGAACACTTCGCTTGCACAAATCGGAGGAAACTCAAACTCATGGAGTGATTCACCATCAGGTGGTGCCGGATGGGGTAATAAGCAAAGTAAATTGTCGGCAACAGGTGCTTCTTCTGGCTGGAGCAACGCTAGCGCTGTTGGAGGTAATGTTGAAGGCGGCGATTTATCTTCGGATTGGGCCCATGGCGGTATCGTTGGTAAACCGCAGCAGCAACAGCAGCAGCAGCAAAAACTAGCTGGCATTAATGTTGGTGTTGGCATTCTCAACACTGATATAGTTAAGCAAAGCAAGCAATACAGAATTTTGATTGAGAATGGCTTTAAAAAGGAAGATGTTGAAAGAGCATTACTGAGCAGCAACATGAATATTGAGGAGGCGGCCGAAATGCTGCGGGCAAACCCGAACTCGTCTTTAGCAATGGAAGGCTGGCGTCGCCACGATGAGGCCCTTGGTTCCTACGCTGACCATTCGAATACAACGAATAGTGGTGGATTTCCTCAACGCTATCCTGTTGGTGGCGCACAACCTTCGATGTCATTCCCTCCGGTAAGTGAACAGTGCTCATAATAGAAATTGTCAAGTTGATTTTATTTACGTTTTTTTTTGTTATCACGTTATAGAATAATCTTATGACTAATATGAGTGGTACCGCGGTCACTGGTAGTAATAATCCTAATATGGCCGCTCTACAAGTGCAAAAATATTTAAGTCAAGGAGGGCCTCATAACGTCGCTATTGGAGGACCTCAGTCTGTAAATGCAAATGCATCGGTGGCATTCTGTCAAAACGCTTCAAATGCAGCACCTGCGGTCAATATTGCATCGAATGCCAATAACCAACCATCTGGACAGCACATTCGAATGCTTGGCCAGCAAATTCAATTGGCCATTCACAGTGGTTTTATATCCAGTCAAATTTTGACACAGCCTCTGACACAAAATACTTTAAACTTATTGAATCAACTACTTAGCAGTATAAAGGTGCGTTAATGTCCTGTAAATGTATAATCCACACATTTAATATATATTCCATTTTATGACACAGCATCTACAAGCAGCGCAGCAATCTCTTTCTCGCGGGAGCAACGCTAACCCAATGGTTGTTAATGTAACCATCGCGAAATACAAACAGCAAATTCAGAATTTACAAAACCAAATTAATGCACAACAGGCTGTTTATATAAAGCAACAAAACTTGCAACAAAATTCACAGCAGCAACAACACCCATCCGGACATTTAAATAACTCTGGAAATGAGTATTTAAGAAACCATGATGCAATAGCAACTCTTCAAGGAAATTTTTCCGAGCTTAATCTTAATAAGGTAGGTGAATACGTCTGGATAGTGTATATATTTGTATTATTGTATGAATATTTGCAATGCACTTTTTACACAATTTATTTAATATATATTTTATTTAATAATTAATTTTTAAAGCAAACTATTTTTCTACAGAAAAGTATTTGATAGTTATTAGTATTCTTTTTTAATGTATAGGATATAGTTATAAACTATCAACTTAACTGTTCATACCCTGAACCCATTGAAAATGGGAGACAAAAAGCGTATAATAGTTTTCTTCAAGTGTATATAACAGGCAGAAGGAGACATCTCCGAACTTATAAAGTATAAATATTCTTGACCAGGACGACGAGCTGAATTGATTTTGCCATGTCCGTCTGTATGAACGCTTCGATCTCGGAATCTATAAACCTAGAGACTTAGATTTCGAATTTATACTCGCTCACGGCACGCCCAGATCAAGCTTGTTTCAAATGAATCGTTAACTTTTACCGTTTTTTAAGAATATTTCGGATTTTGGAAACTCGCTCCACATATGAAAATCGCAATTCAAGCACTAAAGTTTTGCGCTTTGGTTTTGCGTGCACGATTTTGAGTATGAATGCAAGAATGCAAGGGTATCTCCTGGTCGGGCGCTCCCGACTAGAGCACTCTTATTTGTTCTGTAACAATTTTAGTTAAGAAAGCTGAATAACTATTTATAAAAACAAAAAAAATTACATATATTATTTAACTTTATACATCCGTTTTACTCGTAGCCAAGTGGATATCAGGGTGCCCCCAATCAGCAGTCCCGATTAAATCAGTGGAAGCTTCCAGTATTAGAAAAGGACACCATCGCTACAGACAACACTGACTTTTCACGAGCTCCGGGTGCAACAAAGCAAAATTTATCTAGCAACTCAAACAACATGGGTCCATTGGGGCTACAAAATGATGGGTTAGTTGAAAAACGTGCCAACAAAACTATGGTAATGAAATTATTAATTGTGTTGTATCTCTTTTTTTATATCTAGTACTTGGTCAACGGGGCGTAATATTGGAGACGGTTGGCCAGATCCATCAATTGATAACGAGAACAAAGACTGGCCAGTTGCACCGACTGTAGCTGCGTATACCGACATGGTGCAGGAGTTTGAGCCAGGCAAGCCGTGGAAGGTAACTGTAGGCCTGCATCTTTTTCCTATAACTACCCAAGCAGAAGTTTATTTTTAAGGGTTCTCAGATCAAAAGCATTGAAGACGATCCAAGCATAACTCCTGGCAGCGTAGCTAGATCTCCTTTGTCCATTAATCCGACGCCAAAAGATGCTGATATTTTTGCCAATACCGGCAAGAACTCTCCGACTGAATTGCCGCCACTTAGTTTATCGTCATCAACGTGGAGTTTTAATCCAAACCAAAATTTTCCTAGGTAAGTAAAAGTGAATACAAATTGAAAACACCATCTGTCAATACTACCATCATAAGGCTTTTTGCTGGCGTTAAGACAGCACAAAAAACTTACTCGATTCCACGTATAGAAAATTCTCTGAAAACTGTTGTATTATTTTTTTATTGTATACTCGAAGCTAGAGACTTAAAATTAATAATTTTAAAATTTTCACTATAGCACCTAAAATCACAAATCGATAAAATGTGCAACTTCCACAATTTTAAAGCTAGAGTTACCCAATTTGGAATATCGATTACTGATGAACTCCCCAAAGATTTTAACCTTTACCCACTAGAACGTATGTGTGTGCACATTAATACAAAAATTTCGTGCGTTTGCTGCCAATTGGGGTGTCAAATTTCTTTTCGATCTTGATGAAGTTTGCAATAGATGATTTTAAGTGCTATTGAATATCAACAAACCTTTTTTTACAAGCCCTTTTTTATTTTTGAAAAATATGAAAAACAGTCGTGGCAAATACACAAACCATCCCTCATGGAGTAATATTGAGAAGACAGATGATTGTAAAAACTTTCATTGACGTTTTCGAAGATTTTTCTGCGCATAAATAGATTAATTTTTTTCCAATGCCAATTTTTTCAACTGCACATAAGTAACACTGAGAATCATGAGAAACAGTATTTTCCCATAGGTCTTGAAAATTGAAAAACATACATACAAAGAAACAAAATTGTTAGTATTCATACTATATAAAGTGGTACTTATTCCTGGCTTAGTATTTTTGACAAATGTGATTGGCACGAAGTGCAAATAAATCCTATTTTCAATTTTTGTGTTCAATTTCAAAATGATAATTATAAATACTTTGGCGCACAATGTTACTTATTTTGTGTTATATGTTTTTTGTTAGCTCGTTTTCCGATGAATATCAGAATTAGACTTTTCTCTGTGATCAATATTAAATTCCTTATGGTTTGCTTGGTCCAAATATCTCAGATAGTAGTTCCGGTTGAGAACGAGTGCCGATCTGCAAACTTTCGCAGGTAATGAGAGTACATATTTTGTGGTCAATAAGTATACTGGTGCACTAATTAGGTAGTTAAATATATAGGTAGTTGAATATAATAGTATTATTAGTATTATACCAGATACCCTGTACTTGAGTAGCGGCTCATTCTCAGTTCATCGAGCAATTACTAGTAGATGGCAGAGTATGGCTTGAGAAATGACCACATGGCCATCTAAATGGCTTAACCCACGACTTTTAAAGTGCATTTTAAATAATTCAAATTCAAATTTGATATCACAAATTTTTTTTTACCTCGTGTAAAGGAGTTTTTGTTTGACATCAGACATTTTTTAGAGTTCAATTTACTTTTGAACACTTATGAACACTGTCATTGGCAATGTGTTTAGTTTTGATATGGTATTATATTAGTACACCTAATTACCAATGATCAAGAGTCGATCCGATATGACTTGGCTAATAAAACACCAGACCCCTAATCTAAGCTGAACACCGCTTGGCACTGAGAATAAAGAAAATTATCGCTATTCAGATTCTTTGTCGATAAGCATCGTGTACATATTGGCACGTGCCTAAAATCTTATTTTCAAGTTTTGTTCACTAAGATTTAAAAAAAACTCGGTAACAGCCAAATTATATCCTTTACCAACTATTGCGAACAGTGGTAAACATTTTTCATTTTTCTTTGTTTTGTCGCCGAAATTTGTTTACCGATCTTTAATGGAGGTGACCAGTTCATACCTTCCAAATTTGGTAACTCTAGCTTAAACACTGTGGGAGGCATAAGCATTTCCGATTGTTTGGGCGTGGCCGGGATGTCAAGGTCGCAGTCCTTTCGGGAAGTCAGCAGCTATCTACATACCAAATTTAGATTTTCGCGGTTTGTGGAGGCGGGAGGGAGAGTAAGGAGTTGTTCCTGTAACGTCTGGGGGAGCTTCTAGTCTGAAAACTGTGGAAGATATAGGCATTTCCGATTTTTTAAGACTTTGGCTGACGTGGCCGGGATATCAAGGATGCAGTCTTTCATTTGATTTCAACTTTTGGTGAACATACACAATTTGCTGTTCCATACAAAATTAAACCAAACCGTAGAGTTGCCATTCCGCTTTAAGAAAGTTATCAGATGCGCAGCAGACTTTATATATATTTATATATACTAAATATTTTGGAATTTGTAAAACAAATTTAACTTTCATTAGTAAATCAAACAATTTATGTGTTTGTTTTGAGACACAGCTGTTCGCGGCAAATTTCAAACAACAAAAATAAAATCCATACCGTCAATTGATGTGAAGTTTCTTTAAGTGAATCAAAATCAGTTGAAGCAATCTCTTAACAGTTCAATTCATTTAAACTAATTATTTTCCGCAGTGTGAAAACACAATTTTTTATAGTTTTACTTAAAAATAATAACTGGCTGGCAATACTGGTTATTTTTATTTTTATGTAAAGTAGTAGGAATATTTTGCAAAAACAATTTACCCCAGATATGAGCCATATAACAATAGTTGCGCAATTTCAATGGCTACAGTATATTTAATAATAATATTTCTTAAAAACTTCCGATCCCATTTTCTTATACCCTAAACCCATTGACGATGGGTAAAAGGGGAATAATGGTTCGACTCCATAAAGTATATATATTCCTGATCAGGACAACGAGCTGAGTTGATTTTTTCCATGTCCGTCTGTATGAACGCAGCGATCTCGGAAACTACAAATGCTAAAAATCTGAACTTGGTCTCATTCAGTTCGCATATATCATACGCAGAACAAGCTTATCATTTTTTTCTCGATAACTTGCTCCGTTTCATTAATATCGATCAAAATCGATATCAACCTTTGGTTTTCTTACCATATCTCGGAGACTATACGAGCTACAGGCAACAAATTTAGTGCGTTATGTTTGTGTAAACCAGACGCAATGTTAGATACCTACGAATATTGGACACCTCCCCCCAATCGCCCCAATATCGTTAAAACCGTAAAAATCGCACATCAACTACTACAGAATTGCAAATTGGCTTGTACATACTAAAAATAATAGGTGTGATTTTTTTTTCTGCTCAGCAGCTTATTTTGCGTATATTTTTCCATCAATAAAAAAAAGCAATTAGAATTTTATAACTTATTCTAATCATGGTTTAATAACATAATCATTGGCCTTAAAAGCTCTCAAATAAAAAAAAAAATATATTTTTATAAAAAACTCCAATTTCAGCTGGCCACAATAATAGGTGTAATCATTTAATTTTGTTAATTAATTCCAAATTTTAAACCCGTTTGGTATAAATCTTTTATATCCCATTTAATACCCTGTGTATCCGCCTTTATTTTGCAACACTTTAGCCATTCTTGTAGGCATATATGACATTAGCTTCC
>SCDS01001250.1:0-13205 GCA_004149465.1 Drosophila nigromelanica | reverse complement strand
AGAGTGTGTGTGTGTGTGTGTGTGTGAGTGTGAGTGTGTGTCAGTTGGCAGAGTGGATATGAAAAATACAAATGAACAGCCATGCGGTTGGTCAACAAGACAATCAGAGGCCATCCAGGACAGGAGGCAGAGGCAGAGGCTGAGGCGGCGGCACACAGCAGGATTACGAGTGAAGCCTCTTGGTCCGGCTGCCATGTCAATTTGGATTATGGCTACATTGAAAGGGATTTCAGCCTGGCCAAGCAACTGGAGCAGTTGGCATTCAACCTGCCAGTTGCCACAAAGCAGAGCCATTTTCAAATTAGTTTTTCAGCCTTTTTGCAGCCGACAATTTTTAGCAGCAATTTTCATATTAACATTTATAACAATGATGCAAAATGGACGGACTAGAGAATGGAAAAGAAGAAAAGCTTAGGGAATTGCTGACAATACTCAGAAAAGTTTGACAGCCAGTCACAATAGCAGTCACAGTAGACGGCGCACAGTGACAGCAAATAATTAGCGGCCATCATGGAGACGTTTAAATTAAATATGAGTCGCTATTGTTGCTGTAGATACAGTTGGTATTGTTATTCTTTTTTGGCTAACGGTGGCAAGTCTAGCCTCTAATTATGGTCGTCGCTGGTTGGCCTGTCAACCTGCCACATGGCAGTCATAAAAAATGTCATAGCGGAAACCATTTTTAACAACGTACCCCAAAAAAGCACACAATAGAATGCATTTCAGACTCAACGACTAATAACTACCCTTAACCTTAGTACAACCACTTCCTTTTTGCATTTAGTGCCTGATCTAGACCACATCTTCCATATCACATACTTTCTATTCGTGCCTTTTTTCTATAAGAGCCCTCAATACAACAAGATTGACAAGATTGGAATGAGACATCATAATTAATCCATAATATAATCGGTACCATGGCTGATCTCTACGTTTAGCATTTCCCAATATATTCGAATTTTCGTAGGATCAATAAATTATGATTAATTGCAATCTATTATAAACCGGGATTTCTAGTCTGATGCTCATAGCCCAGATTATAGTTAAATACATAAAATATACGTATAGTTAAGTATACCCACAAATATACCCGATTACTCTACAAAAACACAACTATCGCTGACAAACAAACAAAGAGCTGTCATTAGTTGTTTTATGTGCACACATACACAAACAGACTGTATGACTGTAGGTCTATTAAAATTAGTACAAAAACGCGAGTCTAAATGAGTTTAAAAATGGAGTAAATGAAGTGGAAGGGCCACAACACCCCGCTACCCCATACCAAGGGCAGCCATTATGCCCGAACGGGACACCGTTCACCGTTCTGTGTGCGAACCGAACGGATCTACCACCAGAAGTTGGGATCCGGTGCGACGGCGACAACTAACAGCACTTCTAATGACCACACAGCGCCGTTCTCCAAATTAATCATTTGGCTTGTCATTAGTCTCATATGCTTACACTTTATTGCGTATTTTTTTTTTTGTTTGTTTTTGTTTTTATTCACTTTGTTTTTGTGTGTTGTGTTTCTATACTCGTTCACTAAGTGAAAAGAGTATATAGGGGTTTTTATCATTTTTTTTTCCTCTAGATTTTTTTTGCATTCAAGAAATATGTATTATTGAAAATACATGTCAAATTTGTTGTAAAGAATTTTGTTAAAATTGGATCCATAGCTCCCATATTTTAAACCGCCATATCAAAAGAGATTCTAATGTTTTACGGCACATTTACCATAGTGTGTCCTCTAATTTAATTTAAGCATACAAATAGGTATAGGGTACATGCTTTGCCTGCTATTACACACTGGACGGGTATTGCACTGTCGGTTACACCCGAATGCAACCTATTCACTTGCTTCTATATAGCATTTGCGTTTGTTGTGGGCAAAGAATATGCTAATAGCTGATGGTGACATGTTGTTTGTCGGGTGTTGTCGTTGCCTTGGACAATAAATTGACCGGCTAAATGACTTAGAAAGAGTTCCCCAAACACAAAATATAAATGAGAATATTAATTATCTAAAACTATCTTGCTATGCTAAAGACTCTTGTTGAAATGCTCAACGGACAACAACTCGCGAAAATACCACAATCGAATGCAAGAAATTAAAAAACTACACTTAATTGTATTTCATTAAGGCTGGAAATTAGAGAAAAGGGCACTTCTTACACCTTGTTTATTCTTATTATTACATAGCCATACGTTTTTGGATTAGTAATTATATATTATGCGTAAACCATAAACACAAGAAGTGTATTTTTATCAAGTCGATGTAGATTGCACTAAGTTATGGATATTGAAAGTCTGTCCCAAATAAATGAGAATCTAAAATATATTTGTACTTCATTTGCAAAAATCTAGTACACCCTTATTTAAACTTTTTTTCGTTACGTACAGGGTATAATAAAAATGCATAGGAGTACTTAGGCGTACATCAGAATTTACAGTACTTTTACACTTTTCATGCAATTCAACATGAAAATTTAATCAAGTTGTTTTCAATTGAGTGCAAAATCACATCAACAACATTGAAAAAAAAAAAGGTGAAAAGCGTCGAGTGGAAAGTGTAAAATGCCAGGTACAGACCCCACTCCAAGCAACGGACAGGCGTCTGTCTGCCTGTATATATAACTCAATGTGAATTGAGTGGTCAGTGGTCGAGGGGGTTGTTTTTTATACACACCACTTCAGCCCCCTTACCCTGGCCACAAATGTCAACAGCTTGCAGCATTTAGACCCCGGGTCGTTTTCACGTAGCATTACGCGTACTCCGATTTCGTGGTATTTATGGCCAAACACACAAACTTATAACCAGCCAATAAAACAGCAACAACCAACTCGCTGACTTTGACAAGCTTGTAGCTATCCAAAGAAAGGAATGGAAAATAACATTTCAATTTTATTGCCTCACTTGGGCCAACAAAAAAGTAAACAGGCTCATAAAAAATTGAAAAGCCTGGAAAATTGATGCTGAACTCCATTAGAGTTATGGCGTGAAAATTGCCTCGCGTCTTTTTTGAAAATGTTTAACGAAAATCAATGCTTCAATTAAGAATAAGGAAGCAAGTGGGAGGGGACACGCTGCTAAGTAATCAAACTACTGTGAACACAACCAAAGATTTTGGGACAAATCTCTAAAGTCTATTTAAGCGCCGCCTGTTGAAATATTCAAATCAAGCTGCCAAATTGAGCAAGATTTCCACTTATATATATATATATAAGGCTTTCACTTCATTTGTTCTTGGCAATCTTTTGCTTATTTTGCAATACCCATGACTAATGGTATAGAAGGGCATATTGAGGGCAACAATAAGAGCCAGAGGGAGGCATCTTCGACCCCAGTTTACTGACTGTACATTCAGAGAATTAATTTAATACCTGACCCTTTTGTGTAAATAAAGTGTAAAAGCCTTAACAATAAGAATTATCAAATTAAAATAAGATAAAAGCGTTATTAAATAAAGTAAAACGTTTCTGAGATTAGGCACTGGCTTCAAGAGAAAAAATGCCCGCCTAAATACAACGCTTGTATTTGATCGAAGTACAATATTCTTTGCTCTGAGTGTATGTGACGACAGATCTAGCTTGGGTACAGGGCATTTCGTAGTTGGTCACTATTACATGCTTGCCTTGGCTTTTCTTTTCTTTTTTAGCTCATTCCCAATTGTCCATTTCATGGACGCCCAGCATTTGCATTTTTTATTGGCTACGCCAAAATTGACCTTTTTCCTGTTGTGTTATTCTTTCTTTCTGTTTTGGCCCCTTGTCTGAACTGAGATGTCCGGACCGTGTAAGTGGCCTTTTGGGCAAATTTTGATTTTTGCGTAATTTTTCTTGAGCTTGTGCGAGCCAAGTCAAAATTCGTAGCTGGGCCATAAATAATGCAGCACGCCGGCAATTGCCTCAATCACATCGAGGCCAAAATGGGCAGCTACGCCCGCAAAATGTTCACGCATTTTCCAAGTGGGAGGGGCTACGACGCAACACGAAAATTGAAATGAAAAGAAACTCATTTAGATATCCGCCCCATAGAATACCGTTGGCTGGCAAACTTTTCCCAAATGCATATTAAAATACCCAAGTCCCACAGATTTTGAGTCCCGTTTGCTGGCCAAATAAATGCCTGGCTGTAAAAATAAACGACAAACGAATGGGCCAAACAATAAAAAAGAACAAACAGCCAACGACTTACGACATTTCAAAAACGAACGTGAAAACGGGCCCTAATACGGCAGAGCGTAATGCCAGGAAGCGCTCGGCATGGGGCATTGGCCATGTCATGTTCTTGTTGACTAATGTTTAACGAGCGCAACTTGTCCTTGTTGATGTTGTTTATGAACCTGCCACCGACTTTGCTTCCGTCTGACCCAACCCCCCTCTCCATCCATCTCTCGCTCTCTCTGCCTCTATTCAAATCCCTGCGGTGCTCGAGACCGGATCGCGGCGAGAATTGACGCGCGTGCCTTCCAGTCATGTGTTTGCCAGCATTTCAAATTGATGAAGTTGCGCCGAAATAATGGCCAGGGCGGCTTGTGGAGGGCGCAGGGTAAAGGGTGCTGGTTGTTTTGCCACCCCTCAGCTGGTGTCAATTGTGTAATTGCCGAATGTTGTTTTCAAATATTTAATTGAAAGGGTGTTTTACGCATTATCGTTGTTTTTGTTGCTGCTGCTGCTGCTGCTGCTGCTGCTGCTGCTACTGCTACTGCTACTGTTGAACGACTTGCCATTTCGTGGTTACACGCGTATCCTGTTACAAATCCAGTGTCAATGCTGTTTTGCTTGCTGTTTAATATAATTGTTATCCGCTTTGTCTCTCTTTGTGGGGGAAGTACTGTTTGTTGTTGTTCTTGTTGTTGATGTTGCCGTGTCGCAGCAAGTGTTGAGATTCCCTTAGCACTTGATTTTGATAGCAGTTGACCCCTGGCTAAACAGCAGCAGCTGCTACAAATAGACTTGAACACAAATATCCTGGGAAAGTTGCGATAACTAGAATTCGAAAAATGTTATCGGGCAAAGCAAATCAATCCAAGATTTTCGTTCACTTGCTCGTAAAGAACCCAACTTGATGACATTTATAAAATAAAAATATTTATTATTAAAAAAAATAATAAAAATAAATTATAGAAATGAACAATAATTCAAAGCTATGTAGAAATTATATTTATGGAAACTTAAAAATAAACTTATGTTTAACAGTGATATTGCGATAAATACACAACACTGATCACAAATGGTTCTCGATTGAACGGCAGATCAATTTTGACCAATCATGTCCAGGTGCTATAACCAATTTTATTTCATTGTCAGCGGCAACAGGACATGTCCTCGAATTGCTGGTCACTTGAGCTCAATGCTGGGCTCGCTTGAAAGGGCGTTAAAAGCAGCTTTCAATACAATTTACGTTGCCTCCTGGCACCTAGGAGGAGCGGGCCACAATGCGACGTAGGAGGCCACCTACACTCAATACACAGAATGGCACTCAGCAATGATGCCGATGACGAGAGCAAAGGCGACGGGAGAGAGAGAGCGAGAGCCTGGGAAAGCACTGAGCTGAACGAACGGCAATTCGAATTGCATTTTAATGCAATTACAACTCATGCCCAATCCCCAGGCCAACACACAGCAAGGGCTGCAGGTCGGTTCACGCCACTTGACACCCCCCGAAGGCCCACTTGACATTGACAATAAACAGCGCAGCCAGCGCTGCATTGTTGAAATATGTCCTGCGTCCTTAATTTCACTTTTATTTTTGCCAATGCCATCGTCATATTCAGCATCAGCAGCAGTGCTCTCGCATTGCAGTGCTCGACAGGCAGATACCCTGTAGAAAATCATGTAAGAATAAAGTTTATTGATTTGATGTAAGGATGCAAAAGAATTGAGGTAATTGTTACGCTTTCTCTAAATTTTGTTCCTGCAGAAATTAATGGCGTATGGCATACGATAGTATTACTATTATTGATTACGATGCAGATGCAGAATATACATATATCCTCTGGGCATGCCTTCTTGCACATGTCACACATATTTTCATAATGGTCATATACCCCACATTAACCACTCACAGTAAGCACAGGGTATTAACAGTCAATTCTGCTCTTTGCCGGCGCTTGTGCCTGTCACAGATTAAAAGATATAAATTCATATTCCCCAAGCAACCAGGGCCGTGCGTGCGAAGTGTGTGCGCAGAGTCCGTGTCCGTGTCCGTGGCCGTGTCCGTGCTATGCGCCCTTGCATAGACCCTCCCCGAGGATCGATTAGCTTGTTAGGAATTCAATTTGAAAACTGCGTTTTCTCTGCTCTTTCTATCTCTCTCTATCTCTGTCTGTATTTTCCCGTGCTATGGCCGTGCCATATATCTTTTTTATGAAGGGATTGCGTGAATGATGAGCTGGCTCAGCTTTATGGCAGCCCGTTTGATTTGATATCTGACAAACGCGGACCGTTTGCACTCGAACAGGTGCACCCGGGCACGACCACAGTGCGGCCTTCCAGACGCGACCAACTAGCGCCCAAACCACTTAAAGTAATTAACTGTAAGATGCTGAGAGACGCTCGTCAGTTTCTCCTCTTCATCCCTGGCAAAATTAAATGGTTGCTGTTTTCCATCAACGGCAGACGGCACCAAAACGTGCCTACAACGTTTTCCCATCTAAGTGCACACAACATTTGTCATAAATGCGCCATTATATCTCGCAGCCATAAAATAGCCCAATCTTAAATAATTTGATTTTGGCTTTTTCTTTATGAATATTTAATAAATGTAATTGCAGGTCTTCATTTTGGCATTTTGTATATACCCTGAGATAAGAACACTGTTTAAGGTTCTAGTTAGACCTCCTGGAACATTTTAGTGTACTAATGTCTATTAATAGGGACTTCTTACAGCACTTCCCCGCTTAAATGTAACTTCCTATACATATTTCAACCCGTTTCGATTTAATGCTTATCATAATCGTTTGGCTCCACCTCCCAACAAGATGGCCCCCATCTGTGCCAAAGTGGTTTTTTGATTGATGATATTACATCGGATTCGCACGTTGGGCTTAAGCATTATCGTTTATATGGAAACTGCTGTATAAACTGATAATGTTTTTGGGCTTTCTAATATGATGTAATCATCCCAATATGTACCTCATAATTCTTTAGTATTGGATGTCTTTTTGCAGAGACACTTTTATAAAAAAGGAAATTGAAATTTAGATCGTAAACTTGCTTATTTCACTTCTTCATATGTTTTGTTTTGTTTTGATACTAAATCGGATATCTTATTTAGCCATTTTCAAAGCTAGCATATACATACACACATACATATATAATATAATGTTAAACATGTCTTCATCTATCCTTTTAAATTATATTTAATCCTGTTTAGTTCTATATCACATCATAGGCCACTAAACAACTGACTAAATACAATTTTGTTTAAAAATCTCATAACGAAGTGAATTGTTCATTTGAATGACCATTCAATTGAACATATACTTTGTACAACTGAATAACCGTTTCGTGGTAAAGCAAACCCGCATCAAACGGTTATGCCAATACGCAAGATGGCGCCACTTAACTACAAGCACAAACAACCTTTTACTTAGCCAAGGCAACACCCCAGCACTCTGAAAGCGCACGCTTAAAAGCTGTTTTGGTTTATGATATATTTTTATGAATACCTGGAAGTAGCCAGACTTAAACAATGCATAAGCACTTAATGCTTCTTTTAACAGCTTTTATGATACAAAAATAAAATGTATTTAATTGTTGAAAGGTCACGACACGTGCTTTATTTTATAGGCAGCCCAGCTTAACAGAGCTTAGTAGTTGCCTATAGTTTTATTAAAGCGGCCAAAACACAATCAGGCCAGACATGTGGAAAGCCTTAGTTTAGTGGTTGCAACTTTCATTTTGAATTTAAGAACCCTTTTTTGAGCATTAACTGACTTAACTAAATACAATTGGCAATATCAATTCTTATATTTTTTTAAAATGTTTTTGTAGCATTTGTTGCTAATAATAGTAATAATTAATAATTTACTCATTTTTGTAACCACACGTAAGCTCACGCTTCTAATGTTTGCCATAATCGTTGGGCTCGATCGCATCGGCTCCCGGTGCAGAAGCCGCCACCGCTGCATTAAGCGCCTCGAAGAGCTCATTCGATTGATGATGATTGGAGTTTGGGTACAAATTGTTCTCGTTGTTATTGTTTATATTGGCGCTGGGTCTGGGATGAATTTTGATGTTGCGTACTTCCGGCTCCGACTCCGGTCTGTTGGCGCTGTAGGCTAATCCGTTGGCAAAGGAGCGATGGAGGAGCGCGTTGCCCACAAAGTGCTGCAGTTGCACCAGACAGCTGGAGAATAAGAAGAATACATTTTCCTTACAACTCAAAAGGATGTATAAATAATTTACCGTTCCAGCTTAAGATCGACAGGCTTATCTTGCATATCGTAGATATCCAATACGCCCAGATTATGACCATTGGTCAGAAGTGCGGCAGGCGGTGCCCGTTTGCCATTGGTCCAGCCGCGAGAATACTGAAATGTCTGTCCCATGCACGCCATGGACAGGGTGAACAGAAACAAGGGCAGCAGCAACAGACGCAACATGACTGTAGGGAAATCTAAAGAAGAGAATGTAATGAATATTCAATATTTTAAAATATGTAGCTCCTACACTTAGAGAAAAATGCTGCTTAATCCAAAGAATGAACATTTTTTCGAATCTCTTCAGACTACATTTTATAATAGATCAAGAATGTGGCTTAAAATAAGCAAAATTATTGAATTAAGGTATATGAATTTAACATACATGAAATAAGTCATAAAACGTTCTTATGGAAGTACAATGTTTATTAAATCAGGTGTTTTATAGAACATATCATTAAAATTCTCAGATTTTAAGAAACGTATTTGAAATACATATTTAATAAAAACACAAAATTTCTCTAATAAAATAATTAATTTGGCACTCGATCTGGAAACAAGGTTGTTAAGAATTTTGGGATTTGAAAATATTTTAAAATGTCTACCTTAGCCGGATTGCAACAATAACTTTTTTCTCAGAGTGTATAGTAACTCGCCCGTCGGTTAGTTTAACTTTTCACACTTGCCGGGAATCAAAATTTTTCTGGCCTTACCACACACAACCAGGCCGAAACAGCGTCTGAACCTTTTATGGCGCACACTACGGCTTTTATATCCAAAGGAGCCAACTGCAATTTCGTTAAAATCCCACGGCCATAAAAGTGGCTCTAGAAAGGGTGGTAGCCGCAACACATGCAGATTAACTAAGATTATTAGTTGCCAATTGTTTTCATGCGTGGCGAAGATGGCATTTAACACTCACGTGCCACGCCCACCACTCCGGCTGGCTGATCAAATTGAATGCATTTGCTGATTGGAAAATTGCCACTTCGTCTAGAATCCTGCGCGAGAACGTTGCCGGAGTTCTGAGTACGGTAGTTAAAGTAAAAGGGTTAGGGCTGGTATTTCTATGCCCTGTATCAAATAACAAATGGGTGTATAGCAGTTGCATTCATCAGACACCACCATCAGAGACCATCAGATTTATCATTTCTTGATCAACCGAATTTATATAGCCATGCCTCCCTTTTAGATATCAGAGACGGTATGAACTTAGATCAAGTTAAATATAAAAGTCACTTACTAGATGTTTGCCTGAAATCAATAACTATCGATTAATTTGCTCATCTCAGATATTATATGAGGCATTAACTTTGGGTTTCCGGTTGTCATATAATAAACACAAATCGAGAATATTTGTTGTTTTTTTTGCAATTTATTTCACAGCAGCTCGAAACTGGGTACTGGGTATCCCCCAATCGGCTACTCTCTACTAGAGTCCACCCACTTGTTTTATTCGTTGTAATTACGTTCCTTCTAAGCCCAGTGCCCAAGGGCAAGCGTGTTGCCCAAGGCGCATCTTGCCTCGTATCTGACAGAAATCAACATTTGAATCTTGCGACTAGTTCTATATTTAGAAGCAAAGCTAAAACTTGGCTCGAGCAAAATAATGTATGTACATATTTGAAAGAAATCGTAAAAATATATATATATATAATTTTTTAATAATTTTTTAAAGACTAGTAATCTCGGTGCCATTGGTGGCATTCGTTTGCCCATTGCCTTCGTTATTTTGGGCTAATTCAACGGCATTTTTTTGCTCCTCCGAATTACGACGGCGCATCAAAAAGTAGCAGAGGCTATATAGAAATATATATTTTAAATTAAAATTAAAATACAATATTTATTGAACTTACATAAAGACCAGCACATTGGGCACATAAAAGATTTCGCCAAACAGAAAGAAGGCGCCCGGAAATGTGTCCACGGTGTTTTTGTAGATCTCACTGAAAATGGGCGGGAATATGAACTGGCCAATGGGTTCGCTGATGCCAAAAATTGAGTACATTTTGCCTGAAATGGAAGCGCTTAACATGAGATATAGTTCCAAGAGTGTTATCTCCTGCTAGAACTCACTCAGCTCATCTCCGGCAACCAGACTAGAGCCAATTGTCTTGATGGCAATCACGCGCAGACTGACAAACATGTCAACCACGCTGGCCACATAGAAGGAAGTGGTGGTATTGGCAAAGGCCTATTTGGAATGATGAGAACGAAGATTTAATACCCTTTGCATATATAGAATGTGTTCGCTTTGGCATGATGGTTAACTGTGTTTTCAAAAAATTTTCCTGATGTGTTACGAGTATATCAATACTATTAATTATCAAGTTTGTTTAAAAAAGACAAAATATTTTTGAAAAAAAGCTGTCATACACAAATAAATTTGTAAATAGTCTGACTCCAACATAATGAGTTTCATTACGACAGCTTCAAAAAAAAGACAGTCAGCAAGGTGAACATTGCAAAAAACCAATATACCCTTTTTGCACGTTGTAAGCAGAGTATAATAATCAGTGATCACACGCAACTTACAAACATAACACGGGAGCAGACGATCGCGAGGGCGGAGAGTATACCAATCGCAGCGTCGGAGAACTTGAGCATCTTGCTGAGGATTGCGGTGCCAATAAAGGTGCCCACCAGGGCAGCACCACCCGAGATGGTCAAATAAATGCTAAAGTCATTGCCATTCCAGTTGAGCTTCTTTAGTGTGAAGCGGTACCAATAGTCATTCTCGCCAGAAGCGGGTCCCAGGGTCAAAAAGTAGGCACAAATCAGCAGGATCAATAATAGCCGTCCATTGTTCTTGCGTTTCACCAACGGAAATCGGAGGCAGTCCATGACCAATGTGGGATCAAATAGCTCCTTTAACAGGGAGCGACGTGCCGGCACGGGCGGCGGCTCCACCTTAGGTGGCTCCAGGTGCGGCGTCAATTGAAAGTTGACGTTCTTGTTCACCGGCAACTCGTCCAAATTTGTTATCTCATAGGCCATGTTGTCAGCCGCATGGGTGCCCAGCTGAGCCGTGGGCAAATCTGTGGGCGGATCCGTGACTTTCGGCGCCGGCTTAATCTCCTTGATGAAAAAGACGATGTAGAGTATGGCAATTATTTGAAAGGCAACGGCCGATGCGAAAGATACTGAAATCAGAATATTTATAAATTAAACCGTGACCGTCTGGGAACTTCCCTGCACCCAGCTCCAAACCACCTAACAAACATACACAAATCAATCTTCCCTAAGCTAAAGATTGTACCGAAGTTATAATAACATCTTTTGTTTACAATTTAAACATAGCTCGGGGCTCACATTTGTTTCCCAAAATTTAAATGCAGAGTTATTTTTAAGGTCAATTAATTACCATAAAGTCAATCCTCAGTTTTGTTAAAATTTTTACATTTAAAATTTGATCGCATGTCCCTAGTACATTTTTGGGTACAAGATAAACATGAAACTTCTTTAAAAATAGTGATATCAGATTTAAATGTAGAATTAATCTCAAGGCCAATCACCAAAAAATCATTCCAAATCCAAATCGATTCAGTTTTCCCAACAATTTTGTTTTCTAGATTTAAATGCTTAATTAATCAAGAGATCAAACCACGAGCAAATCTATATTTCTTATCAAAATCTGTTGAGTTTTGAGAAAGTTATTGAAGTTTATCATATTTAATCAAACATGGGTTTAAAATTAATATTTATCGATATTATTGAAATAAATAAGTCAAAATTTTGTTGATGAAAATTTGTGTTCCTAAACTTTAAAATCTCGATCATACAGACAAAAAGAAATATAGGCAGACAGACATGGCTTAGTGCACTCAACAATTGATGTTGTTCAATAAGAAATATATCTATAGAGTCGAGAATATATATCTCCTTTGTTTCAAATAAGTACAAGGTATAAGCAGATAGTCCGACTTACTTATATAGCCGAATGTGGTGAAGAGTACTCCACTAAAGGCGCCCAGGAAGGGCACTCCGGTCACAAACATGGCAAAGATGCCAAAGCGAAAGACGCGATCCTCTTCGGGCGTGGCAATGGTGATATAACTGTATATGGCCATCAAGCAGAAGGTCAGCCCGCCACATAGCGAAGGTACAATCACCTCTAGATACATGCCAAACTCCATGGGCAGACTATCGAAGAATATGGCCGAGATGAGCAGACCTGAAAACCTCCCTCAGATCAGAATGTGCCAGGTTCTCCTACCATATTGGGCTACTTACAAGTAAAAGACAGCGCCTCGCCCACGATGGGCAATATCATACAAGGCTTTCGCTTGTTGTACCTGTCCGACCAGCCTCCAGCGAAAAGCAGCACAATCAGTGGGAATATGGCGGCTATAGGAAAGGGAGAAACAACAGAAATAACAGACAAAAAATCAATTACTGACTTTATGTGTGTTTCGAAACCACACCATTTGTTAGTTAAAATGTTTGGTTATGTATTGTATCGGATCTATATGATATATGAACCTGATACGTCCGAGTTCGTTATACATATATTACCAGGATTATCGCCTTAAAATGAGAGATTATTATACCAAGAAATCGACTTTGAATATTATATCAATTTAACTATATATTGATGTATTGCTCGGAAAAGTTTTCTTATGTGCAAAACAAAATTAAAATATAACAAGTAAAAACGTTGCAGTCGGGTGTAACTGACAGCGCAATACTCGTTCACAGTGTAATAAAACATACAGCCAGGCATTATTTGTGCAATGCAGAATTAATCTCTAATTAATTATGACAAATACAATCCAT
>SCDS01001249.1:0-13206 GCA_004149465.1 Drosophila nigromelanica | reverse complement strand
TTGCGCCCAGAAGATCCTCAGCCAGCAGGGCTGGACCGCCTGGTCCACCTGGAAGTACTGCAGCGGCTCTCTGCCCTCCATCGATAGCTGCTTCTAAGCGGTTCGCCTTCGGTTCTCTAATGATGATAAATAAATAATTGAATGAATAATTGAATTGAGAGTATTGTTATTTGTCGTTCCTTGCGTTAGATGAGTAGATGAGTTGTCTTAATATATAGTATTTGTATATGAAAGGCTTTAAGGAAGCCCTTTGTATTACATTACATATTTCGATTACCAACATAGAACTCTTTAGAAATTATATATATGGTAGATTGAATATCGAAAATCGAAAAGACTGTATTTAAATTACATTTATTGAGTATTTAAAATAGCAATAGTGAAATATAGTCAACTTATTCATTGGTAATGTCATGAAATTAATTTTAAGGAATTCCGAAAAGAAAGCTGTTATTCAAAAAAATTTGTTGTTCTTCTTGAATATATTTACCAAACGCGATGTGCTTTCTGGCATTCAACATTTTTTAGATCGTCCAGGGTATTTAATTGTAAAACACTTAACAGCTAACTGTGCTTGCTTCTTCTTCACAATAAATGAAAAATCTTAAGATGAAGAATTTTGGTCTTGAGCTAATTCAATTCTCGGACGTGAACAGTTGGATGCCGTTCTACGAGAATCATAATTGGCTATTTCTACACATGTTCGTGTGCTTTCTAAAAACGAACTAACGAAATAACGAAAGCAAGAATCGATCAGCTGCAGAGAGTTTGGAGTAAAAGCCATGGCCAAGAGTTCCCTGGCTGGCACTCATAATAGGCCGTTGACTTGGAGCGGTCAGTGAATTCTTAATGGGGGGAAACACTCAGTGGGCAATAATTTATACAAGTAGCCGACGCGTCGCACAAACCGGCAGTAAATACAGACATAAACTGAGCTGGGCAACTTACGGCCAGAACCTGGGCCAAGGAAGTGCCATTAACAGAGACACCAAGAAAACAGGCTAAAACAAAGCAGGAAACCAAACACTGGAAAATTACACCATCGAAGAGAGAGAGAGAGACAGAGATTGTGATAGATAGAGAGAGAGAGGGGTGGGGAGAAATGTCAGCAGACCTTTTCCTCCTGCCAAGTGCAAAGTAGATGCTCGTCTCTTTTCCTATAATTTGTGCACATTAGCACAACTGGTCCAAGACGGCATAAGTAATTGCCCTTAGGCCGGAGTTCGGCGCCCCCTTTGGGTCAACCAAGTACCGAAGCAGCTAAAACAATTGCTGCGGTTGCTGCCGCATACAAAATTCACTCTACCGTAAAGTTATGGCGGTCTACAGATAACAAACGAACAACAACAACAACAACAACCGTCAGCTTGATACCAGGTAGACGCAATGGCATCGAGCCAAGGCAAAAAAAGATCTTCATACAACCTGACTTGATACGCACGTCAGGGATTGTGGCTGATTTAATTGGTTTTTGGCCAAGAAAGTGTGTGTAAAACTGTGAAAGATTCTACATCTTTCTTTACTCGGGGGAAAATTATGAAAAGACAAATAAGAAAGTGCCACATAGGTTACAAGCTGACGGAGAAAATCAAACTGGAAAATAAGGCACATAGGAAAGATGGGAAACTAATAAATGGGCAACTGAAGAAAATATATAAATACATAAGACTTCCTTCTTTTAATTGAAGGAAATGGCTGAGTCGAAGTCATAAAATGTTATGGAACATCCTTATTGTTTTACTTTATGCTAATTGAAAGCATTGAATATTTAATTTTATTTTTAAAGATATCGATCTCTATTGGCATGTGATTGACTATAAGATATCCTGTACAAATATATTTTATTTCTCATACATAAACTTATGTATTTGTAAAGCAAAAAATGTTTAAATATTGATGGGAAGCTAACAAAAAATGTATGTGATCTTCAAAAACAGATTATTATCGATTTTGAGGAAGTTTTAAAATCAATAATCGATAATGAAATCGATAAATAAACTTGATGTTTGAAAAACTTTATCTACCACGCAACTATAGCACAAAAAACTCACAAAAAATAGATTGTTATCGATTTTAAAGCAACGGCAAGAATTATCGATAGTAAACCATAAAAAGTTATAGTAAAAACATATAGAACAATTTATAACATTGGATTTAATAAAAAAAAATATGTTGTATTTCGCATCTATAGAATCATATAAACAAACATTTCGAGTTGGCTTCAATAAGCTATATATATATTTACAGGCTTTTAGCTACCTTCTTCCGCTTATTAAATACATTGGCACAATCTCATTATGTCTTCTTTAATAAAAAGTTATCGTTGGGTATAATCACATCAAACTAATTCAAGTGTCGCAACATTCAAAAAACTGCAAGCTTTCTATTAAGCCTATTCAAATGCTATCTACAGATTTTATTTAACCACTTATTTACCAGGTGTTCAAGTGGCCTGAAGTGCTTGCCAAAGAAGAAAAAAAGAAATAACAAAAATCCAAAACAAGCTGCTTTTAATACGCAAATCTCAAGTGTAGCTGGCCACAGGCAAATTAATGAATGGTTCGGCCGATAAGCGTGCCGAAGGGGATTCACTCTTATCAAAATGGAAAATGGCGAGCAATCAAAGTATCAGACACAGTTGAAGACAGAAAAAGAACAAGAGAGAAAGCACGCAATTGAGATACAATATCTGGATAAGCTAAACTCTAAAATGCACTATTCTAAGGTATTATATAATATATATGTATATATCCGATTACTGCAGATCTTGTTTGGGGGGGAGTGGGCGCATGCCTAAGCGCTGCTTAAACTCGCACAATGTCAGGAGATTGCATTACGGAGTCAACTTGTTGTTTTCCAGTTGGTTAAGTAAACATGATCTTGACTTGTCATTGTCAGCGGTAACCGAGCTGAGACGCTGACAGCGTTGGACTAGTTTTTGGCATCAATTACCTGTCACATAAAATAACACAAATTGGACTTACAAATTATAAACACCATTTCACCTGGCAACCTCCCCGAAACGCAACTGTGTCAAAAGCAAATGCCTCGAACCCTGCTCCGATGCTATTTTGACAATAAACCCTAATTATATTAGTCGAGAGACAGCTCGCTGATATATTACCTGGGGGCAACAGCGGACGCAATCTGTAGTCAACAAATCTCGGTGAAAATCATAATGAACTTTGGAAAAGTTTTGGTTTTTCTTATACAAAACATGTCTAGGGTATACAGGTTATATGACATAGTTTTGACGAGTTGAGCTTTATTTGTAGAAAAATATACAAATATTTAAGGCATAATAGAATAATATTTATAATTGCAGTAAACATTCAAAAAATGAGAACCATTTTAATTTGAACGTAAAACATGTTATAAAATCTTTAAAAATAAATTATAAAATATTTCAAAATTTATTTATTTTTAAGCGAAAATGGTTGTGATACTTGAATTTATTGCAATGTGTAATTCTCTGTTCAACATCTTTTGCAATCAGTATAGAAATGTTGAATTTTAAAAATATTGTGTTAAATTTTTCTTTTCGCTATAACATTCAAAACGTTGTTTAATCTATTTAAATAATATTTAAAAATTAATTAAATATTGTTCTATGCACATCAGTAAAATTTACAAATCGAGAAAAATGTTTTACAATCAGAATAAATTTTTTTTTACTGTTTACAAGTATTAAACTTTTAATTAAGCTTGAAAGATATTCTATTTTACTTATTTGTTTAGATTATCCAATAATTTGTAAGTAGACGATAGAAATTATTTTCCAGTTAGGGAATTTAAATGCATTTTTTTTTTAATTCATACCATATATTTATTTGTGTAGTGCAACAAAACTTATCTTGCCAATACGTGCAACATTTTCTATTAATAGAGTACTTGATTTGAAGTGTACTTATGTTAAAGATAGTGCATTCGAGTTTCGTCTGGTTGTCGTATGCGTTTGCCAGCTTGTTTTAATTTAGAGTCAAGCACAAGCGCTGTCAAGCGTGACAGCAAACTATTAAAAAGCTGACAAAAACAAAAAAAAAGTCAGGCAGGGGAGATCCCAGCACAATTCAAGAGAGCACTGACAGCTCTTGGGAAAAGTGCACAGATCTCGACGCCGGTTGGCAACTTGACAACTGAAACTGAAAAGTGGCCACATTTCTCTATCATTGTTGTTGCTAAATTCTGTTAATAGTTTTATCTCATTTGTTTGCTTGTGGGTAAAATTTACAACACACTGCAAATGTGTAGCGTATGCAAATGGGCTAAAGAAATGGAACTGCCATGAGAACATTTCACGTCAGCGTCAACTTCGTATCTCTGGCAGCATCAAAAACCACTTCAAAAATAAAGGGCCAAATGGCCCGGCTGGCATTGTTGGCCAAGAGGCGCTCCAAATGGGTGTTATTTCTCGACGACTTTGTTTTCTTCACGTTTTTTATATAACAACTAAAAACAATTTGGCAAGGTGTCGGCTTAACACGCGGAGAAACTCTACCTATTATAAACTATGGCTGTCCAAGAAAAAAAAAAAACGAAGGCTATGATAAATTTCTTATGGCCATTTTAGATGGCCAGAGAGAACGCCTAAATAACCGCTTGATTAAACGGGGATTACGTTTGCGCGAAAGTTGACGGAAGAGGAGAACAAGCGATTTATCACTCGGGACTTGGGAGTCGCTGCTTGGCAAAAGTGTGGCGTGTCATGTCCAACTAGCATAAATGTCATTCACAATACACTGAAAAAAATGAAATGAAAGTTAATTCTGAGGAAATGCTGATGTTGACGCTTTTATTAATCTTCGTTCTCTTTCGAAGTTCTTCCAACTTGGTAGCAGGATATATTGGTTAAGTTGGCTCTTAACGTTTTATGTGCACTAAAAGAAAGGTTTGATTGCCTTTTTATAGTATGTTTCTAAGGTTTTCATGACACTGGTTTAAGCTGTTTTTAATCGTAGAGAACTTCTATCTTGACCGCATAAAAGTTTGATTATTTTTATTCAAAAATCAATTTGTTTAGAGTTGTTAAGAATCATAATATAAACAAGTTAATCTGTATAGGAGTTGTATTGACTAGACTATATATTTAATTTTATCTGTGTAAAAGGTGTGTGGGTTACTGAGGTACTTGACTAGAGTTGTGTGTTGATAAAATATTTCGGATTTGCTATGTTGTCAACAGAAGTAAGAATATTAGAAGGGATCCACAAGATACCAGAAGATAGCAAGAGTATCATTTTATATATAGCTGTGACAGTTTACTGAAGTAACTTTTTCGACGTCTTCATTTGCCTGGCTCTGTTTTTTGGGCTCTTTATAACTCCCACACCATCAGTTACATCAATTAGTAATATTACGAACAATTATATATAAGAAAGAAAAAAAATTTAAAAAAGAAAAAAACAAAACTTGGGAAAATTTGAGTGGGGTGCAATAGACTGCTGATTACTCTGTTCACAGTATAAAACAGCTTAAACAAATTTTATGTGCTTGAGAAATATGAACTTTGTTGACATTAGCTTGAAAATTTATATCAATTTTACTATGCTAGCCGAGGATTGTTTAGTTGCTTGGTAATTTATCTATCTATATCTATAAATATTGTCACAATTATATTTAACTACAAGTCAACGCATTTTGAGTTGAGTAAGTTCAAATTACACTTTATAAAAAAGCATGCGTCAACCGCTGTCGATAAAAAGGTCTTATCGCCCCTATTTACATTGGATTTGTGGGCAAATATCGCAATTAACTTTCCAGCACCCACATTGTGCAGCGTTTGAATCAACAGCGGATCAACTATAAATACTGCACTGCCCACTGCAAGTGGCATTAGTCAAGAACGGGCAATTCTCAGAGATGCAGATCCTTCTAGTAGTCGTTGTGGCAGCCCTGGTCGCCCTGGCCGCGCCGGCCCTGGCACGCACCATGGACCGTTGCTCGCTGGCCCGCGAAATGGCCAAGTTGGGCGAACCGCGCGATCAGCTGGCAAAGTGGAGCTGCATCGCGGAGCACGAGAGCCACTACCGCACCGACGTTGTGGGTCCACCCAACTCGGATGGCTCTAATAACTACGGCATCTTCCAGATTAACGATCGCTACTGGTGCCAGCCGCCCAATGGCAAACAGTCGAGCAACGTGTGCGGCCTCAACTGCAAGGATCTGTTGTCCGAGGACATTACGAATTCGGTGCGTTGCGCCCAGAAGGTCCTCAGCCAGCAGGGCTGGACCGCCTGGTCCACCTGGAAGTACTGCGACGGCTCTCTGCCCAGCATAGATCCCTGCTTCAATTGAATTGAATTGTACCATGGACTAGATCTGCATTTAAAGCTACAAAATCAGCCTGAATTGTATAATACATTGAGCAAAAACTTTCCACAGTTTCGTTTTATTGACCAACATTCAAGAGTCGATTAATGAACTCATTTTATGTGTGGTGTCCAGCCAGATCTGTGTGTGCTCTGATCTGCAGCAATTTGAGAAATTAAAAAAAAAAGAGTGTATATATATATATATATTGAAATTGTCCCCAGTGGTAAAACGAGCCTTTTTCGTGGCGAAAAGTGAAATTTTATATAATGGCCCCACACATAACCGAGTCATTATGACAGTTTACTTGGCCAAAACGAATGAGAGATCTATGAGAAATTATTGCAAAACGGCCAACTGTCCACATTGGGATATGGCCGGGCGAGGCCCAACTTCAGTTTCAGCTTCAACTTCAGCTTCAGTTTCAGCCACGAGTCGCAAGTCGAACGGCGGCTGTTGGTAATGGCTGGTAAACAAGTTAATTTAATTTCCAATCGTAAAGCAAATTACGTATAAAAGCATGCCGTTATCGTTGCGTTTATCTAGAGAAACAGAAAGAAAGAGAGGGAGAAAGAGAAAGAGAGAGAGAGAGTGAAAAAAGAGTTAAAGAAATCCAGCTACATCTGCAAACAGTTGGCGTTTGATTGAGTTAACGCACTTTTGGCCACACAGCTCGACTTAGATTTCGTCGGATACAACAACAAATAATAAAAAAAAAAAACAATTTCAATTGCAATTACGTTTAAGGCCTCTGCCCAATGTAGGTCTATACAAATTGCCATTTGTGTCCAATTGCCATTTTTGGTCAGCTTAGGCCTTGTCATCGTTGTCGTTGTCAATTGTTTTTCTTGTTTTTTTTTTTGATTGTTGCACATTTTTTCGCCACATACGCAGTGAAAATGTTAAACAGACAGACGGACAACTAAACCATATTGTATCAATTTGTATCAATTCTCAAGGGTCTTCAATGAAGTTGAATGACTTTTTGGTAGCAGACAGAAGCTTAAAGAAAAACGCAAACAATGCTGGCCACGTCTATTTTTGAGCTGGCTTCAGCTCAAATTACCAAATTGAGCAATAAGAACTTCTCAGTTCTTTTGTTATTTGAGAATATGTCAGACACAAGATGGTATTAAATTTTTGATTTTTTGGGCACAAAGTGTCTGGCGCACTGAAGCAGACATTTCCGAATACAAAATATATTAAATATATGATATATATATATATATAATATAATACATATATATACTATACTGTAATAACTACTTAAAACATTGAAAACGATCTTAATGATTTGTATAACATTCTAAGCAGTTGCTTTCAAATAGTAATTTTGGAAAAATTTTTTTTAATTATTTAATTTTAAATTTTTTTAATTTTACTTATTAGTTTCTTACTTTAGATTTCTTCTAGCAGATAGAGATATATAGATATACACGAGTATGTATTTATTTCCAATTTTAACGAATAGCTCTTTTCACTTTGTAAACGATTAGAATTATACCCGGTAAATTTTCTTGATCACGATAAATCGAACGAATTTCGTAAAAGTTCATCACAAACGTTTGTTGTTTCTTTAAAAATTCGCAAATATGCGTGAATTTAAACCACAAGTTTATTACAGAATGTGAATCAATTTGATTTTTTTTGAATGTATACTAATAAAAAAATATGTTAATAAACAGTAAAATCACTTTGAATGGTAAATAACCTTTGATGTATATAAATGTAAACTATACAATATTATAGGCAACCCTCGCTTAGGCTGTGAACTATCTTATCTATAGCTGCACGCGCCATTCGCAGATGATCTCGAATGCAGTGGCAGATAAATCATAACAAATCAAAGTCTCATTCAGAGTAATAACTAATCAGCAGAAACCGGCAAAATGCGGAAGATATTTGGCTGCCAATTTAGCATTATCTATGCGAAACAGTTCCAGATAAGAGCTAGCCGATATGCGCAGTGAATGAACACCGAACGGCAAACCGTATTCACACGTGTACTCAAACTGGCACTCGCACTCGAACACGCACTCATCCACTCATTCACTCATATTCGTAATTACATTTCTGCTCAAATTCGTGACCTCGCACGCATCTTTGCAGCTACAAAATTATCTTTTCGACGTAACTAATTCAAAATATTTAGCCAGATGGCATTGTCTTGGCCAGATGCGAGTGGGCCTGAACTGTGCTTGGGCCAAGTGACTGAGCGGCGGCTTTGTTCACGCAATCTGTGTGCGGTTGCATGTTCGCTGCAGTTATTTATTCATTGTGAGCTATTCAAGTTATTTGCGGCTAAAATTGCACTGGATTTTTTCATTCACGTGCAACTCGTAGGCCAAATTCCCAGCTTTTGCACGTTTTGCGCTACAAGTTTAATGTCCGACCCGTTGTCTATCTTAGAGCCAAACTCTGTTTTTTTTTTATGGTTTAGCCAATGTTTGCTTCAGTTAGTGCCAAACAGCTCCACTTGACTTCCACTTGACACGCGCCATTCAAAATTCAAAGACCTGAAACTCTTCAGAAAACAAACCAAGCTTATCAATTTTTGGGCACCACTTTTTAAATCTCAGATATGAGATATCGTTTGGCATTGACAAACGATTAAATATATTTGTAAGCACAACAAACCTGCATCACAATGCGCCCTTTCTAAGTAGTCCAATATAAGGTGACGGATCTCAAGACCCCCAGCCCCATTGTAGACATAACAGCAATTATGCTAATCATGGCCCCAACGAGGTCTTTCCCTTTCTCTATGTAATTCAATGAACCTTTGTAAATAGTTTTGAAATGTTTGTTGTTGATTATAAAACTCATCGTTACACATGATTTTTATGGAATTATTAGTCTAATACCAACGATTTTCTATACTAATTTTTTTTTGGCCCTTTCGTATTTGCGTCTTAAGTTTATGGCGCGATACGATTTTACATATATGTATGTATATATATATATATATTGCGTATCGTATAAATACATTTTGCTGTTGATTATAAAAACTTATCTTTACACATAATTTTTCTGCAATTGTTAGTGTAAATACCAAAATATTTCCACATTTCCTATCTAATTAGTTTTGGCCCTTTCAAGCATATATTTTTTTTTCGTATTTGCGTCACTTGGACACTTAAGCATATGGCGCGATCCCATTTTACATTTATTTGTTTATAAATGCGCATACTATAAAGTAGTTCATTGATAAAAATAACTACACAAGTAACACTTGAATATGGCACTTTTAGTTTCGCGCGACTCTTCAAACCACTTTGATTAATGAATTGAGAAATGTTCAATCTATTAATTTGGGCACTTTATATACTTATTAATTCAAATAGTTAACATAAATATATTCTTAAACATGAGTATATTTAAAATACATATACATATAACATTAATACAATTTTTAAATATAAGTGAAATTTTAGTTTTTTTTTTAATTTTTCAATATCATTTAGAAAATATTATTTTAAATATTTTGTCTGCCGTTTAAAAGTATGCAGGGTATTAAATAGTTGCACATTTGAAACGTTATCATTTTTTTTGGTTAAATTAATTAATTATTTTCATTTTTTGTTTATTTTTTGTCATGTCTCAAATATGAAGGAGGTTCTAGAAGAAAACGAGTGTTATTATTTATATTTTTTTCTGTCAGCAAACTTTGTTTATTTAGATAAGACAAGTTGATTGCCAAGGCTTTGATTAGTTTGACCCTGCTTACGTTTAGAGCACTCCATAAGTGCGTGTTTTTGATTAATTTGCATTTTAAATTAATTATCAGTTGAAAAACTGTTACATCACAAATTAATGCATTAATTTGGCTGCAACGTATCCTTATGAATTTAGTTTTGTGGGAATTAATTTTGAGAATAAGCAACTTATATTTTTGGCATTTCCATAAGGCTCTAATTTATTCTAGCCTTTACAGATTTAATTTTCAATTTTAGTCTTTTGAATTCTTGGCTTAATTTGGTGTGTAAACATTTATCATATCCATTAAGCTAATTGTATTCTATATTTGGACTTACCATTAGATTTGAATTGAATTGAATTGAATTGAATCTTTCTTTATCGTACATTTTACAGTATTTTTCTATTTTATTTTAGACTTGGCAGCACTTTATAGTTTCAATTGTTCGTCGTTAGTTTATTGCAAATTTGGTGTGTACACACTTAATTAAAAATTAAAAAAAAAATTACCTTGAAATTGCCTTAAATGTTTTCCCATTAGGCTTCTTTATCGTTGACTTGACAGCACTCTGCTATTTTTAATTGTAGATTTGGCAGCACTATATACAGTAAATGGGCTGCACTTCAGCTTCTCGATTGTATAGCTTGCATTTTCCATTAAGCGCTTTTATCATAAAGTTGGCAACGCTACTCTTGCTAATTGTAACTTGGCAGCACTTTATTGTTACAATTGTGCATGAAGTTGGCTGCTCTTCAGCTTTTCGAGTTTATAGCTGAATTTTGTGTTGTTGGCTGCATTTAAATGCATTTCCATTAGGCGCTTTTATCGGAGGCCTGTCTGAAGTGCCCGTCATCTTGCTCGTGATCTCAATTTCATTTTTCAATTTGATTTATGCAAATTTAGCGCCGCTCTCAGCGACTCGCTCGAATTCAATTTGTTGTTTGGCCACATGTTTTTCTCTTTTTTCCATGATCTTTCGACACTTTTTCTCTACGTGTCGCTGACACTCATCGAAAGCGCTGCGCTTTGCGCTGTGTGCTGGGAAATGCTGGAAAATTGCCGCCGCACAACGCAATCGTTAACGTTGTCTGGCTAATCATCGATACCAGTGGCAATTTGACCTCCCTCGCATGCCAAGGTGTCTTATGTATTATGGCCACGACACACCTGTCCAAAGAACCAACAGCAAGAAGAAGCACCAGCAGCACCAATGGAATGCTCAAGTATGCAGAGACGTGACTGATGCGAATGATTGATAAATAAATAAAAAATACTCAAAAAAAAAAACGAAGACAATGTTGAGCACGTCATAATTTTGAAGTTGAAATTCATTTGCATATTAAGTTACCGTTAGAGCGCACTGTCAGCTAACGGTGCATGGGCCCCAACTCGATCTTTTATCTCAGCAACAGACTAACTAACTAACTAACTGACTGTCTGTCTGTCTGACTGTCCAACTAGCGAGCTTATTGACAGTGAAAGTGCGCGCCTTTATTTCGATGCGTTTATTCACATGTTAATTTTTTGACAATATTTTCGCTTACACCAAAAAACCAAAAAAACCAAAAAAAATCGAAAGAAACAAACGAAATTGAGTAACAAATCAGCAATGCGACGTTTCCATCTTCCACTTCCAATCAGTTGACGCGCGTTGACGCAAGGAAACGGCCACAGCCCACCTGTGCCTGTCCCCAGGTGTCGTTGACAGCG
Organism: Drosophila nigromelanica; assembly: GCA_004149465.1. Classification (NCBI taxonomy): domain Eukaryota; kingdom Metazoa; phylum Arthropoda; class Insecta; order Diptera; family Drosophilidae; genus Drosophila; species Drosophila nigromelanica. The sequence continues at coordinate 1,490 of SCDS01001249.1, read as the reverse complement.
CCAACTATCCCAGCTATCTAACATCTGAAATGCTGAACAAACTGAACGGCTTGTTTTTCCGGTGCGTGGCGCGAGACCTGTCCCGATCAGCTCAATTAATAAATACACTTGTGTGTTTATAGTTAAGACGAATGCAAATTCGAGTTCTGCGCGTTCAACGCATTTAACGACTCTCATTTTTTTTTTTTTGCAGTGACAGCTCCACGCTGCAGCGACACCGAACACACCAACAACAACAACAGCAACAGCAACAACACAAACAACGTGCTGCGATGGCGCCCAGCGTATGCGAAACATCGCCCAAGCTGCCGCCGCAGGCTGCCACTTCCGGAGCCGCCTGCTCCAGCGTCGCGGGCACCAACAAATGCAGCTTGAACGGTTCGCTGGCTTCCTACAAGATGGCCGGCTCGGAGCAGAGCTGGCCCCAGGCACCCGTTTACAGCAAGGAGAATCAACGTCCGCCCGTCTACAATCCAGAGGATTATGTGCTCTCCCTGCGCAAGTTCACCAAGGGCAGCGGCTCCGCCAAAGTGCACTCCATCTACGATGTGAACATCAATGGCGCCCAGCCCGGCGCCAAGGAAGATGCCTACAAATCCGCCACGCTGCCAGCCAAGCACTCTGGCTACAAGTGAGTCTGCTAAAAGCTAAAGCTAGTGTATCCAACTGACCGAAAATACCCTGCTCAAATTCACAGGAGTCCCATACCGGCACCACCTGAAAGCGACAGCGAAATGTCCCTGCGCCAGTTTGGCTCCATTACGGATTTACTGACCAAACTGCGCGCCGATCTGAGGGTATCCTTTCCCAGGTAAGCACAGATCAATTAAATTATTTATAATATTTATATATACATATATATTTTTTGGTAATACCCAATTGCGGAAAGAGTTTTAACTCCCTAACAGCCCAAAGAAAAGCTGAGGTTTAAGATGGGCCTCGCCTCATATCAAGGGGGAATATTATTTGGCTCCAAAAAGATCCTACAAATATATAATCTTTGAGAGGCGCTGACCGAAGCTTTGTTTTGGCTCACTGTACTATATGATACCAAACTATATGCTATACTATAAAACACAAATGTGTCCTAAACGTGTACCATGGAAGTAAACTCCTACGAGGTAAACGCCAGAGTCCACAACAGCTAGAAAGCTGAGATTTTGACATTTTCAGCTCGTATATTTCAGACGCAGATCAAATTTATTTCAAATGATCGATAATCCTTTCGTGCACTCTGCTTATGAGTGTATGGGGCTAAAGTAATTGAAACGATTGCTCGCATCTCCCAAGAGAACGGTTCCTTGTAGAGCAATCTCCCCTGTTTTCTCATGTTTTCCGACATGTTTTGTGAATTTTGCCTAACTCGTTTGCAGTTGGCTTAAAAAAGAATTGCAAAAGTATTTTATTTTAGCATTTATTCAAGTTTCATGTCGTCAAGTTAAACAGCTTAGAAGCAGCTATCGATGGAGGGCAGAGAGCCGTCGCAGTAG
>SCDS01001248.1:0-13206 GCA_004149465.1 Drosophila nigromelanica | reverse complement strand
TATAAAAATCAACATTAAACCCGATTCTGAGGGGGTCAAATTTTTTGTCAAAAATCATGCCAAAATTGGCAAAAATTTTGGCAAATAAAGCTCTCGGATCCATAGCTCCCATACTTCAAACTTCCATATCTTTGTCAAAACTGAACCGATTTTCACGTTTGAGGGCATTTTGGCCACGTTTTGTCATCTAGATTAGTTCTGCATTTAAAATATATGCATTTTTTAAAATAAAATTTTTTTCCATTTTTTTGTGAAAATATCATGTATCAAGTCTCTAGCTTCAATAGCGGCGAAAATAATTGCGTTAATACGGACAGACGGACGGGCGGTCAGACGGAAAGCAAGACGGACATTGCACAAAACCAATATACTCATTTTCTTCGTGAACGAGTATAATGACCTAAAAGCAAAGTCTATAAAAAAAGTTTCATACAACCGTTGTTCTTTCAAACATGGATTAACTGGTAAATCGCATGGTAAATGGTAACAACGTTATGAAAGAAGCATCAGGCTTTAGAACAGCATTAATTTCTTATTCATTTTTCATTGAGTGCCGCTCATCTTTAGATAGCATATCTTGAGATCGCTGCTGCGTTTGAGGTGAATTATTGAAATGCGCTGCAATCAACCACCAACCGATGCATAAAATTTAAATAAATGTTTGATTTGAATTTAATTGCGAGCAGAACGAGTCTTGTTCGCCGCACTGATTGAATATATAAATCAAAACTGGCAGCGCGGCCTCAACACATCATCAACGACAGCAACAACAACAACAAAAACAACAATAATGGGAGAATATCGGGTGATCAAAGGGACGCGCTAATCACACGCTGCGCCAAATAGGATCTAATTTCCACACGAAACTCATTTTTTATATGTGCGCCGTATTCAGATGCGATCCGAATGCATTTATAGAGAGATCAGCAGTGGGTTACCCACAACCCCACACTCCACACACTCAATAGCCAGTGCCAGTTCCAGTTATTTTTTCTTCTTTCTGTTTTTTTTTTTTTAATCTGACGGATGCATTCAAATTTTGCGCATCGCTCGAAGATAAATGATGAAAATCGTTTGGGAAACAGGTAGGAAACTGTTCGAAGGGGCTTTACAGGTACACCAGAGTGTGAGAGAGGGGGGTTGGGGTACAGGTACTCGGCTGCCGTTTCGATTTGAATTTCGACAATAATAATTAAGCGCAACAATGGATTTTTATTGAGTTTTCTACCGGTTTTCCCAACATAATCTGCTTGTACGGCTTCTTCTTCTAGCATTGTAGTTAAACGTCGAGTTGATCTGCGGTTCGAACCTGAGCCTACAATTAGTTGAGCTGCCGTTGCCCTCCACCCCTGCCAGTTGCCCCTTCATCAGCCGCAGCAACAGCAGCAGCGTTTGCCATTGCAATTATCATAATTATTTTCATTCATGCGGCGATCGCTTCAGATACGCATTCGAGTTTGAGTTTGAGTTCGAGTATCTTTGCGCTTCACGCTGCCAGATGCTTTAGCTGCGATACGTTTCAGGGTCTTGAATGAAATGTTGTTGGTTTTTCTGACGTTTCTGTTGAGTTTGACGCGGTTTCCTTTCTTTAATTTGCCTCAGGATGTGCATGTGCATTCAAATTTTGTTTTTCTTCATTATATTTCCGGTCCTAAAGCATCGCTTGCTTAAAATGAATTTTATTATCTTGATATACGCTTTAATTATCGCAGAGATATATCACTAAATAGTTGATAATCTAAAAGCTTTTTTTATATCTAATATAACATATATAAATATTTTTTTTAAACGTTGACAAACCTTTTGTCAAAAATCATGTAAAAATTATACGAATTGGCACAATCCCAATCTTCCCAGATTTTAATTCATGTAACTTTGTCAAAACTAAACTGATTTTCAAGTTTGATACCATTTTGGCCATTTTGCTTTTTGATTTATTTTAAAGTTAATTCAATAAATTTTGGAAGTGCATAAAAATTTCCTTTGTTTCTTCCAATGTAATTTTTCCCAGCCAACAATTATAATTGACAATTAAGAGAATTATGTCGACTTATATTCGAATTGAGTTTAATTCGTTTGCTTGTTGCATTTTCAGGCGCCATTTACGCCTTTTGGTAATTGTTTTTTATTTTAGTTCAATTGCAATTGTATCTGTATCTTTGTATCGTTGAGCGCGTCTTTGTATTTATAGTTGCAACTTGGCGCCGTTGTTGCACGTCGTTGTTTCCCATGGCTAAACGGACTGCGAGACATTCCGTGAGGCAACTGGCCAGCTGGGAACTGGAGAGTTGGGAAGTTGGGGAGCTGAGTCTCTCATAGGCAGCACTGACTAGCTGGACGTCATATAGTGCCATTTGTACATGTAACTAGCTGCACATTTAAGGCAAATTATTATGAAAAAAACAAAGTGGGAAGGGGGTACGTAATGGCTTATGAGCCAAGTTAGTAGCTGTTGAGGCATATGAAAATAACGAAAAAAAAAAATCTAACAGCAAACGAAACGAAAAATGTTTCGGTCAAGTTTCATTTTGGTTAAATTGCTTGCAATTTCCGGTCGCGTGTGTGTTTAGCTTTATCCACATCTTCTTTTTGGTTATATTTTTAGGCTATTTTTAACATTGTTTTACATTAAATTTTGTATAATTGCCACACTTAAAGAGGTTTCGGTCTTTATTTTGTGTTTTGCATGTTAGAGACGCATTTCCTAAAAGTTGTGTGAAGGAAATGGATTTGAATATGAAGACGAATGTGGTTCGAACTCTAATGAGGCTTATTTAAATAGTGAGATAGGGGGAGCATAGCAATTTCTGGTTTCGAAACACAATTGAGGTCACGTGTGCGTGTAAAACAGTTTAGAGAGCTCTTCAAAGTCGTTTCGGTTTTGGGCGTCGAGGGGGATTCACATCTCTGGCATGCGAGAGATCATAAAATGGGCATTGTCGGCAATTTCAATAATCGAAAGAAAACAAGATGTTTCCTCTTGAGCACAAGCCGAGCAACAGGACAATTCTATGCACCCTTTTTTCGTTTCGTTTTCTAGCAGCCCCTTTTTTGGTTGGGTCGCGGTTAAGATGGATGAAGTGTTTGACAACCCTTTCAATCTTCATAAATGTTGGCACTCGTGGCCAGGCGTCGATTGTGCGAATGTTTCGCTGTCTGTCCTGCGAGTCCTTTTGCAATATTAGCCAGCTTGTCGGGCGTCCCTTGTGTCACATCTTTTTGGCTCTATCAAGATGATGACGTCGACCTTTTGCCTCTTTTCTTTTTCTTATTCTTGAAGGGGTCGCGCAATAAAAAATGAAATCTGTTTAAACGCATAAAAAATTGAAAATCTCATAAGCATGCGTTTGGCACGAGCTCCTTGGGGTTGGGTTCTTCGGGCTTGTCAAGGGGTTAAGGCCATGAAAAATGGCAATGTTGTTGTTAACACATTGTAAATACCTCGTTTTTCACTTAACGGGTTTTTAACTACATATGTATGTTATTTGATTGCGTTTGTCGGTAACCAAGGGGGAGAGGGAAACTGCCATATTGACTAGCGAAAACTTTAATTTCGAGTTATGTGGGCCAGAAAAGTGTGGATGCAAAACACGTATTTATTAATCAATATATAGTATTTAAACAGCATGGAAAAATTATCATTTTTCAAAAGAATTTCATATTGTTTGTAACTTAAGTTTAAAATATGGCAAAAATAAGTTAATGAAACCAATTGTTCATAATTATCAGTACAATAAATGATGAAAATAAATTTAGAAAATGTATTTCTAAATTGAATTTTAATTTTTATTTAATATAATAATTCATTAGGATTTATTTTGTTTTTTAAAGGAAACTTTTATCACAATAAAAGATCATGAATAATAAATTATAAATAAATGTATTTATTATAATAATTTATTTAATTCTTATTCATTTGTGATTTTCAAATTAAATTTAAAAAAGAAAATACTTTAAAATTAACGTGAAGTTGCTTTTAATCAACAAATTAATAATGAAATATACAGTCACAGTTATTTAATTATTTGAGTTCTGACTTACCTGTGTGCTTATTGTTGCTGGAGCTGTGCCCATTGATGATGCTGCGCTGCTCCAAAGGCTCCAACGGCTCCATGAATTCCTGCTTAACTTGAATGTGGGGCTGACGTAGGAGGAGGTTCTCGAATGGATTTTGTCGGGCAGTGCTGTGTGGGGTGGTGGATGGACTGTAGTTGTTGCTAATGTTGTTGCTGTTGCTGTTGTGCTTTGGGTTAAAGCCATTCAAATGGGCTACGTAAGCGGCATAATTAACAGATGCGGCCACATTTGCGGCTGTTGGCAGTTGATCATTGACTGAGGACTCAAAGCGAGCAACGCCTTTGGCAGTAATTTGAACATTAACACCTGCTGTTGTTGTTGTTGTTGTTGCTGCTGTTGCTGTTGATGCTGGCAATGGAGTTGTTGCAATTGCTGCTGCAGCAATGATTGGCGTGTGTGCTGCTGCCGCTGTTGCTGTTGTTGTTGTTGCTGCTGTCGTCTTTGCTGCTGCTGTTTCCAGCAACAACATTGCTGCTGCTGCTGCTGGCTCCAAGTGTTGACGATGGGAATTGCTGTGTTGCTGCTGCTGCTGTTGCTGTTGTGGCTGTGACTGCAGCTGCTGCTGACCAAGTGTTGCCAGCAATAATGGCATTGTTGTTGCTGTTGCCGTTTCGCGCAGTTCGTCAGCAGCAAATTGCATCTCTTTGATTTATGACGCCCGTTGCTGCCCCTTGTCGCCTGCCACAACTTGTTGCTGCCTCAGATTATGATATTGACCCATGCACCAGCGGCAATTTTTTCCATCGCAATTGTTGTTGCTGTTGTTGTTGTTGTTGCTGTTGCTGCTGCTGCCTGTAAATGGTTGATAATTAAAAATGTCTTCTTTTTGCTGCTGCTGCTGTTGTTGCTGCTGGCGTTGTCAGTTGCCTGCTGAAAGCTTAATTTGCTGTTAAGTGCTTTTTAAAATGTTGTTATTAAAAACAGTTGCAACCCCTTCTGTTAACTTTTGCACTCAGCGAAAAACGAGAAACGTTCTAAATACTAAACGTATAAATAAGTTAATAAAATAAATTCATACAATATAGACTTTAATTAAGATTTTGCAGCCTTAAAATAAGCTTTAAATGTTCTCAATGTAAATCCGTTCTACATTTCATCAGAAATTTGTATTTTAAAATTCTAAAATTACTTTTGTAGCATATGTACGTTTGAACTTGCTTGGGTTTTTACGATTGCACTAGATTTGAGTAAAAAAAACTGGTTTATTTTTTGTGTGAGTGTAGTTAGCCTCCTTTCTGCGTTCCCCTCTCTGTCTATTTTGCTGCACTTGGCGTGTGTACTCTTTCATTGCTGGCTGGCGATTTTAGTAGCCCGATAAGAAAAGTAATTGATTTGCTGTCGGGACACTTCTCGCCCCAATGCGTTTCTTCGTGTAACTGACCAGCCCGAGAAATCCCAAAGAAGCCCACCTTATTCACATGACCAACTGTGAGTAACTCACGAATGTTTTGAATGTTTACACTGCAGTTGCACTTATAAATGGTTTTTATTATTTGGCTTGCCGAGCGGAAGTTTGCATAGGGCTTATCAATATACAATTTTTAATAATATTATAAATATTATCAACAGGAACAGGTGTCTGTTACGTGTCTGCTTACGTTGAGTCACATAAACAACCAAATGTAAAATAAATTTTAAAAAATATTTCAATTTTTAGTTTTTACAATTTAAAACAGAAATATAAGAATATTTTTTAAATCGAGTTTTAGGTTTATAAATAAAATTAAGATTTATAGCTGTTTTTGAAATTGTTTTTTTTTTTAAATTTAAATTTGCTTGTTTGGAATAGCAAGAAAACCTAGTTTGTAGTCCAAAAGCGCTAAAACGCTATATAGTTCCATAAATTTAATAACAACAGCGCCGTCTATCATAAAAAATACGGAAAAAATACAAAAAAAGTTACTAGTATCATGGTATATTATGCAAACAAAGTAAATTGACAAATCATATTTACAAATACTCAAACGAAACGCACTAAAAACGAAATTGTTGTAAATTGAAAACAAATTGAAGTCGAGGCGATAAGAAATACAGTGATATAAATATGTAGAAGTACACTCGAAGAAAAATGTTGTACTTGATACAAGTTTCGAAAATATAGATAGAAATCTGGGTAAATTTTTTTAATATATGCTTAGTGAAACTTTTCTTATTATTAAAAAGAAAGGTTTGAAACTGTTACATGATTAAAAAAAAATTAAATATCGGGTTCGAAACTGTTCAGTTGAGAAGGAATTTGAATTTTTAGGTCTGAAGTTGTTTTGAGTACAAAATGCATACTATTTTCTTTGAGTGTATGCACCTTTATATAGTTTGTAGAAATGCGATGAAATCAAAGAGAATGAAATATCAACCAACAGCAACTATTGATGTTTCGAGTTTGAAAAAGCGACGATCAAAAAGACAAAACCGAAAGACCCCATAGTCCCCCGGTTGACATATAGACAAACAGAGTGGGTCTGATTAGATAAGGGAAAAGTGCAGCGGTGTTGATCGAGTTCTCTATGGAAATGCTGCTTCAAGAGCGAAGCAAAGGGAGGCATTTACATACACCTGTCGAGGGTGTCGAGGGGGCTATTTAAGAGGGGAAGGGGGTGGTATTAGCTCGTAACATTAATGGCACTTGTAAACAAATCAATCGACAGCGCAAATTGCGCTCTTTGGCAAAGTGCCCGATCGGGTCCATCATAACTTTGATTGTTATCAATCAAAGCGGAGCGGGCCAGGCGGCAGAGGGGGAGGGGGAGTGGGGCTGTGTTTGGGGCCTTCTACAACATTATGTACTTTGCATGTCAGCAAGCAATTGTCGAGTCTCGCACTCGACCTTAAAGAAGCCGCCCTGCACTTCAAAGGCCACCGACTTGTTGCAGTCGCACCTCAGCTCGTTTTCTCTCGCTCGCTCTCTACCCCTCTCGCTCGCTCTCTCTTTGAACGTTCCGTGTTGCCGGCTATTTTTAATAATTGATCAATAAAAATTGGTTATTTCGCATCGCTTATTGCTTTGTTTATGTTAAAATGCTTTGCTGCTTTTGCCTTTTCCATTTCCTCTTGCTTTGTTTCCATTTCACCTAGTTTGGCAGTTGATAAGTATCGTTATTTTTAGTTTACTTGATTTTTTTTATCTTGTTTTAAAATTAAACACAATTTGTTGTTGCCATACGACGTTAGTTGGTTAACCGTTAAACACAACTGTTAATTTCTAAGCACTGTTTTCATAATTTTTCAACACTTGCGCGTTGTATAGATAATGGTTACTCAATTGTTTTTTTTCGGCGTTGTGATTTACGCGCGATTGAAAAAAACACGTCACATGTTTAATGGTTTTATGTATTTTTTTATAGTTCCTAAGTTAATTGGTTTCCATATCATGTGATTAGGTGTAGAAGAGAAGTGCATAACATAATTGATAAATTGAAAAGATTAACAAAGAGTCATGTTTACTATATTATATTTATCTGCAAATGGGCTGTCTAAATGACACAATTATTCAGTCAAATGTCTGGTATTTAAAATGTTATGTTTATAGTTTAATATAAGTATTCCATACTGCAAATAATAACCAAATAAAAAGTACAAAATAAAAAATTAAGACTTTTAAAGTACTATTACTTTTTCTTTTCCAAATCAAATCAAACATTTCTCTGCATGTGAATCTTTTATACAAATTTTTGTTGGTCTAATATTTCATTCCATTACATTTAACAATCACATTTCCCAGATTTTTAATAGAATTAGAATATCAACTTTTGTAGAAAAAAATAATTGCTTCTCCCAAAATGAGAAAACATGTTCTAATATCAATATTTAAAGTTTTTTGTTAGAATTTTAATGGTTAGTTTCAAAAAGTATTTTTCAATAGTTTACTTAAAGACAGTCTTAGTCAAAATATTTAGTTGTTTTTCGAAAGAATCAGAAAGTATCCAACTGAAGTGTTATCTAAATATTTGGTGCTTTGCTTAAGAAAAATTTAAAATAGTATTTTTTTGCCTGCTTTTTCATATGATGAAACCTTTTTTGAATATAAATCTAGAAACTTCCTTAACTTTTCTCTAACAGGAAAAAGATTTAGTGGTAGTTGGTTAGAAAGCACTTGTTGTCAGTTAAACACCTTTTGCACACCCACACACACACCTTGAGACACACACAGCTCATTAACAGTAAAAATGAGTGAAACAAGCAAAGAAAATGTCAACAAGAGCGCAATCAATCGATTGATCTATCGATAGTCAGCTTGGTGTGCAGCTCTAAGCGAAGGCGTAGCGAACACACACAAACGCACACACACACAAACACACAGACACCACAAGCATGCACTTACACGCGCTGAACGATCGTTTTGAGCCGCACCTCTCGAACTCGAATTCGGATTTAATTTAATTGTTTGTTTTCGGGATAAATTTAATTGCAATGGCGTCGCCCGCAGCGACGTTTTCGCTGCTGCTGCTGCTGTTGTTGCTGTTGTTGCTGCTTCTTTTCACGCCCAGCGCGACTGCTGCAACTGTGGAGCTTGTGTGAGCGAGACACGCTTTTTGATTGACTTCCGACAAACGACTGACTTAAAAAAACGCCACAAGATATGAGCAAAAAAAAAAACAACAGTTAAAATGAAAAAAAAGGAAGAAACAACAACGTCGACAGCAGCCGAGGCGACGTACACAAAATGTCAAGCGCGCGCAAAAAAAAGAACGAAAAAAACGTTGAAGCTATGGAAGCAGCGCAGCTGCTGCACATGTATGTGTGAGTGTGAGAGCTTTTGCAGCGTATGTGTGAGTGCGCTCACTGCCAGCAGGTGGCTCTGTGGGTAGGACGCAAACGCTGACGTTGACGCTGGCAGCGACTGCGACGCTGGCGTTGCTTACTTGGACTTGGACTTGGAGATTCGCTGGAGTTTTGGGAGTTGGGCGCTTTTTATGGTCGCGCGCTGCCTTCGTTTTTTGCTGATGCTTTTCTACTCGCTTTTCTTGCAATTTTTTCACGCTTCTTGGCACGAGGTTTTAAAATCAAAAGCGTGTATTGTGTGGGTGGTCAGCGTGTGTGTGTGTGAGTGAGTCTGCATGTGTGTGTGTGTGTGAGTGGGTAGCTCTTATCGGATTTGGTATCATGTATGTATTGAGCGCTATTGGGTGGGTTTTATGTGCAGGCAAAGGCCAGCCCGCTTAAGTTGATTTGTAGTTTAATTTTTTTTTATGAGTGAACATCTAAAATATTTTCACATCGCACATTGTGCGAATTTATGAAGAAGCTATTCTAATTGAAAATTTTATAAAAATGAGTATTTTTATATCTATCTAAATTATAAATATAAGTTAAAAAGCTTTAATTAAAAGTCATCTTGTTGCAAATTCTATGCTTAAAGCCTTGTTTTAGTTTCAAGTTCTGAAAAAGCTTATTTTTTATAAAATATAAATTTTAACATTTCAAGAAAACAATTTCTTAAACTCAAACAATTTTCTTAAACAAGTTTTTAAATAAAATTAAATGACTTTAAAACTTTGAGTATCCAATTAGTTATTTCAAAAATTTGTAAGGACATTGTAAATGCTCGAAATGCGAATGCTGTTCTTCGGAAAATTCTAATTTGCGGTAGTTTTACTTTCGGAAATACTATGAAAATGGTTGGTATATTCGAATTTTGAAAACGAAAACGTTAACGATTAATAGAATATTTTTAATACGAATTTTATAGTTTTTAATTTATTTTAAAGATTTATTTTTTTTCTAAAACTTTGCCGGCGGCAAAATAAATTCTAATTGAATGCAATTCAAAAATATCAAGTATACGCCCCATTGCGCCTTTAAAATATGCATAAATATGCGCGTGTGTGACGCAAAAAATTGTCACTTTATAGAAGAAGCAGCAGTAGCAAAAACAGTCAAACTGAACAACTGAAGTTTTCAAGTGAAGCTAAGAGACAAACAAAGAATTGACATGGCGAATTGGCGATGATGGCGATGCAGAACCGAGAATTATTCGCTGCCTGTCAAAATGTGAATGTCAACGAACAAGGCAACAAACAAAGCAAACAGAAGAAGAAGAAGAAGCGGCAACAGCAGAAGCCAATGGCAGCCGCAGCGGCGAGCGTAAAAAGCGATAAACGCATAAATTAAAATAATTACAGAGCAGTCGACGCGCAGCAGCAGCAGATTTATTGCTGCTTTGTTGTTGTTGCCGCTGCTGCTGCAGTTGTCAAGCACGCACAGTGACAACACACACACACACGCACAGAGAGTAACAACAAAAAAAACGCGCGATGCGTTGCGGCGACTTTAGCGTGTTGCTGCTGCGACGGTGCAACTGAGAAATGCAGCCAAAACAGTCAACTTTTGCCAGCTCTGCACTTGCGTTCCACACTCACACACACAAACAGACGCACGCATACAGTAAATGCAACAAAGCCGCTGATTTTATTCAAAATGGTTTGTTTATGCTTGAACAGCAGCAATCGCAGCAGGAGCGGGCAGGCAGAGGCGTCTGCTGGGGAAATGCGCGCTCTCCACATGCTTACCCACACACACACACAGTCGAAAGCCCAGTGTTGTGGCAGCCAATGGCGTTGGCGCTTGTCGCTCACTTAGCGCATGTGCGTGGCGCTCTCGCTCTCACGGCGCCCAATTCGCCGTCGACAGCAATTCGCTGTGCCCTCGCAGCATCTTCGCAGCATTTGGCGTTTACCTTTGCTTTGCCTGCTTTATTTTTTTACTTCTGCTAATTTCCGTTCATTAAAGTTGCCCTGTCGGCAGCGGCGACGGCGTTGGCGGCGCGTCTCGTGCACTATTTCACTTAACCATTTAACATTGTCGCTCTTCGCCGCCAACTCCCCTCGCACCCGCATGCCTTGTACAGCTAGTCACGCTTAAAGCTCTTTTTTTGTGTAATTTCGCTTGGCTTTAATTTCATTGATTAGCTAAAATCGTCGGGCCAGTTGCTCAGCCTCTTGCTCTTGTTCTTCTATTTCTGCTATTTCTTGTTGCTGCTGTTGTGTAGTTTTTCTTGATTTTGTTTTTCCTTTTTGGTTTGTCATTGTCCTGCCTCTGTCTCTCTTTCTCTCTCTCTTTGCTGCGTTTTATTTTTAGTTTCGCTGGCCAAAAATGTAACTGTTTTCGTATCTGACTCGACATTGGCTCTGCCTTAAGCACTTGAGCATTTAAGACTTTTTCGCTCAGCTGCGACTTAAATTAACTAATCGATTGGCATTTTAGTTACTTTATTCAATATTTAAGAACGGCGAACTAGTTGCACAACTTATGTGGAAGATGTGTTTAAGAATACTTGATTATGTTAATATGCAGAGCTTTGAAGGCGTTATAACTTCCATACTAAACTCTTCTTATACGAACTATTTAAATCTGTATCTATTAATTAGTAATTAATTCAACTTATGCCATTTATTTTATGTACGTTTATGGTTTCAGAAAAAAATCGTAGAAAATTAAAGTCGTGTATATTAGTTAGTTGGGACAAAATATAGCTTTAAAGCTTTATATTTACCTTAGTGTGTTTAGATTCTGTGAAATTTTTGAAATAGATAAATATATTTATGTGTCATATATATTTAAGATGCTTATGATGATTGATGCATACATTTCAGCTTTGGATTATAAGCTAACTCCCATCAAGTACAATAAATATATATAAAATAAATATATATATAAATATTAATTAGAGAGTAAATCTAATTAATATGTGAATTTTATTGAAACACATCATTAATAAAATTAAAATATAAATAATCTTTTTTCTTTTAAAAAGACTTACTGACTAGATACATAGACCATAATATTTTATCATTACATATCATACACCTTAATAAATCAATTTATTTGCAAAATTTTTCTATTTCAATTTTTCTTCCATTCTTAAAAAATTTAAAAAAAAAAATTGTATTAAGATTATTTTAAGCTACATTTTCAATATGAACTTCTTTTCACTTTTTCCTTGCCTAAAGCTTAAAAATATATTTTATATTGATGCACTTTTTTTTTGGTGAAATTGCATTTCTATTTTGTTGTTTTAAGCAATTGAAGTCTTTAAAAAATACCCTACTATGCAAACATTTATATTTTGGCCGGTTCTTAATTTACAATATCAATACATTTATTGCATTTCTTATCACTTGTCCATCTAAAAGCCTTTTTTTCTTTTTTTCCATTTACCCTCTTTTAACTCACCCTGTGTCCACACCCATTAAAAAGGCCTCGCTGAAAACCGCCCCCAAAAGTTTTGAACTGCCAAACAGATTTTAATACATAAAAAAGGCAAGGGGCAAGAAAGAGACAGCTGGAAGTTTTACAACAAATAAAAGTATATCACGAACCTTTTGTGTAGCCTCTCGGTATTTGACTATATGCAGAGCGTCGAGATGTTCTGTCTCTTTCGCACCGCGTACACATACGCCCCATCAGCCCATAAAAGCTGGTTGTGCCATCATTTTTTATGTGGGTGAGGAGAAGGAAGCTGCACCTAACTTAAGTTATGACCCTCCCACAGAAAACTTTTAGAATTTTTGCAATTCTTTTTTATTTTATTTTATACATATTGCAAACATTTCCTGTCTCTTTTTATTTACATTACGCTCGGGACAAGCGACATAAAAAGTAGTACGTGTGTGTGCATATGTGTGTGTGTGAATACAATGGCAGGAAATGCCATATAAGGCTCCCCGAGCCGTGTGCTAGTTGTGGGTGGGCATATCCAACTTTTCTGATTTTCTTTTTTTCATTTTTATTTATATATACAGTTTTTTTTGTTCTGTTCCACAGTTGTGACTTTTCATTTTTCATATGTTGACTGCCTAACACGAACACACACACACACACACATTGATGCTGCTGCTCACACAAGTTTTACGTATGCTTTTGCTCCCTCTCACCTCTTCCTCTTGCTCACCATTTTCCTGCTTTCCCTTCGCTTTCTTTGGCCTGTTGGCGAGTAAATGGCTTTTGCATTGTAAAATGTTGCATACATTTTCCTCTATTTTGCCTTTTGTGCGGGGCGTGTGTGTATGTGGGTGTGCCATATATATGCTGCCCAATTCTGTATACTTCAACTTCCATATACATATATATATATATATATATATATATATATATATATATATATATATATATATATATATATATATATATATA
>SCDS01001247.1:0-13207 GCA_004149465.1 Drosophila nigromelanica | reverse complement strand
CATTTTGGTCATGTTTTGTCATCTAGATTAGTTCTGCATTTAAAATATATGCATTTTTGAAAATAAAATTTTTTTCATTTTTTTGTGAAAATATCATGTCACTTTCGAAAAAAAATTTTTTTTCAAAATTTAAAATTGCGAATTTATATTTTTAATCGATTGTAAATGTCATAATTATAGTAAAAATAAAAACAACACAACCCGATTCTGAAGGTGGCAAGTTTTTGGTCAAAAATCATGCCAAAATTAACAAAAATTCTGACATGTTAAGGTTTCGGAACCACATTTCAAACTCCCATAAACTGGTCAAAACTAGACCGATTTTCATATATTTTTTTCAATAAATGTTTACACTGTGAACGAGTATGCGCTGTCGGTTAAATTCGACTGCAACGTTCTTACTTGTATTTAAAAACATATCCGTTTCTTAGGTGAAGGTGATTAAATCAATTTTAACGCCCTATGGCGTTCGAAAGGGATTGCGTCACATACTCTCCGATAATATCACCCAAATGTACAATATTCAGGGGGTGCACAATAAAAAGGCGCTTAAAAATGTACCGAATTTTTATGGAGCACTGCTAGGTACTGTATTCAAATACACTACAATTATGCATTAATGTATCATGTTCTATTGTTATATATTATTTTAGCCGCAATACCTGCAGGTAGTAAAACCGCCGAACATCAGCTGCGAGACGCCATTCAATTGCAGAAGAAAAGGTTCTTTAAGAACGTTTGCATTTTGAGGAAAAAGGCTGAACTGCCCAATAAAACTTAACTAGCTTTTACCATTATTTACTGTTAAAAATTCAATTAAAATAGGAAACAAAGTCTTAAAAGAAAGCAAATGTGTGATTAGATGTTAAATGTTATGTTAAATATATTCGCATCACTTATAAAAATCGAACCATCTGCAAATACTGATCATGAAAATAAATATGTATATATATTTTTTAAGCACTGTCTGTTGTATATAATTTTTGTTATGTAATATTAATCAGGGCTAATTTTATTCGATGACTATGTAAAAACTTGTTTATTTTAATTCTAGCTAGTTCAACAGCTGCTCCTCTACAACAAAATGAAAGACAAGCCCCGGAATTGTCCAGTCTCAATCAAGGTAATATAAAAGTACATAAAAAAATATATTTTGAAAAAAGAATATTTATTTTAATATAATTTTTTTTTAATTTTTAGACGTAGTTTCGACGAATATTGCAGCATGCCATCCATTTAATCAAATTTTAATCGAAATTCGAGCCATGAATGAAGTTAACCAAAGAATGTTTAGGACACTAACAGAAGAAATCATTAGCCTAAGAAATGAAGTTAGACAATTAAGAAGTCTACCCACGGCGGAGAGTGAGGCAAATCTTTTGCCACCTCTCCCATTCTCAACACTTGCTGTATTCCAGGAATTCGATCAAAAACTCTTAGTTGAAAGCGATTTGCGCGTAAATCTGGTTTGTCAAATAACATATACTTAAGTGTTTTAACGAAAATTTATTTTGATGAATTGTTTATATAGAAAGACTTTCTGCTTCGAGTTGGCGGCAGCGATCTTTCCGCTTTTACCAGGCTGGCTTTGAGGCGTATTTTATCGGATGAGGCATCCACACATATAACTTGGTGTGGCACCAATGACAAGCCCAGTTTCCAAAGCTTCTCCACGTTCAACATCATCAAAGGTCAGAGTTCATTATTATATATTTAGAATATAAATATATTGTAATATTTTTAATTTTTACAGAAATCGGATATTTGAGATTTAGTTATGCCACAGATGTTGATATAAACAAAATTTGCCAACAGCATTTTCTGCATGCCAAGGATAGAATAAATAAAAAACTAAAAAATAAAAACAAAAAAGTCAATATTAATAAAACAATTTAAATTAAATCAAAATTAGTTTAAGCTTCAGACCAAATATATGTGTAAATATTATCAGAACAGAAGTATAAGGATAAATTTAAAATTCAAATTATTTAGTTAAAGTTATAGTAAAAATAATAATTTTAATTAATGCTTAGTCAAATGCAATTCAAATTTTATATTTTTTGTGAATAAATCCTCTTTATTCTTTATTCAAATTGTTTTTATTATGGCGCCAAACTGTAACTGTTTACTTTGCAAAAAGTATCGATTATCGTGCTCATTGTCTCATCTCTAATTACAGCTGTTTTTCGTAAACAAAATCAAGCAAATTTTTGTTTATTTTTTAAGTGACGGCAATTAATATTTTAAAATGGAACAAACAAAAGATGTAAGCGGAATTAAGAAGGAAAGTGAGGAGGAGCAGGATGTGGACGAGCATTGGAAGAGCGTCAAAGTAAAGATGGAAAATATGGATGAAATGGAAAATCTGGCGTTCACTGAGATCGACATAGGACCCATCAAAATAGAACTTGGTGCGGAAAGCGAAGAAGCCGAGCAGAAGGAGCAGCTAGCCAAGAATGGTAGATACAATAAATGAAATACGATATCTTTCTTATACACATATTAATTGCAGCTGGAATTGCCCTACGGGCCACTGTGCCAGCCCTACGGCAGGCAGTGTCCACTGGCCACGGCCAATTGCCGCCCGCAACCAAATCAAATAATCGCCGCATTGTCGTCCGCGAGCTGCAGCAGCGTCTGATGGCACTGGATAAGGCCATCGTACCCGCCAAGTGGTCAATTGTCAAACCACGCCCCGTGCCAGCACCGCCCACGTCCAGAATGCAGCGATTGCACCGCAAGGAGCTCAACACCAAAACGAGAAAACAAATGCGCGATCTGCGCCAGCGTCTCATGAACCTGGAACAGCCCGACAAACGACCAGCGAAAACAACTAGCAAACGTCTCCTGCAGCTGGATTTTCGAGAGCGCCTCATGAAACTGGACAAAACGAACCAAGTCGACAGCAAAATCATTAAAAAAGCTGACTGAAACGCACAAAATGCACAACGTTTAATATAAATAGATAATTTAAGGCGTGCTAAGTTGCTGTAAAAAATGAATATTTCATTGGGATGAAAGACTATAAACTGTTTACCCTGTAATGCATTTCATAATCAGCTTGACTGTGCTTTCGTCATTAGATTTACATTTTTAATTAATTAATCATTCGATTTTTACCAGGCTAAAGAAGGCAATTTCAATCCTGTAGGGTATATAATATCTGCCAAATCGGTATTTCCCTCAGGAACCGTATTTATTATATGAATTAGAATAAAAATGCTTATGATAAATTTTAAGTTATATTACGAGACCTTGAGCTGAGATTTATTTGTATTGCTCAAATTTTTGATAGTTAATTATAATAAGATTTAAAAAAATTAGGAAGTGAACAAAGAACAAATCATCAATTGAATTTTTAACTAAAACAATTTTTAAAAAAATTTGTTAAATATTTTTTCCAAAACTAATTTTTTTTTGAATATAACTTTAAGTTAAGCATGATACTTAGATATGCATAAATAATACAAATCAATTACATATAGTAATTAATTATTTAATCTCTTTAAGTTGCTCTAATTAAAAAGCTTTTAACTGAAAGTAACAAAAGCTCGCAATGCTGCACTTTAGAAAAAATCCCCTAAGGAAAAGCTTTCAGGTACAATAAAAGCTGCCCAGCAGAAGCTGAGAGAGCCGAGAGACGGAAACAACCCTCAATAATGATTCCGCTGAGAAGATGTATTGCAATTTTCCCCAAGCGAAAGCACCAACAACAACAATTTTCAGTCAGCTTTGAGACGCAGCAGCCGCAGAAAAACACGCAGCTGGTTACGAATATTTGTGGCAGGTTGTCTTTGGTGTAAAATGCGTAGTCGCACCGAACTGGTGACCACCACATTTGACCTGGACTCCGACGAGGAGGACTACAGTCCCGACGACGACGATTCCGAGGAGGACTGGCGACCCAACAAGAAACCCCAACAGAAACAGGCACGCGCCAATGTCAACAACAACAGCAGCGGCAGCGACGCCGGCGTCGGACGGAAGCGAAAGGCCGCCGCAACGGCGGCAACCAAAACGAAGAGACGCCCCATTGTGCCGAAGGTGAGCGATGAGGACCTGGAGTCCATTGACGATGACGATGACGAGCTGGACCTGGAGCTGGAAACCGAGCCAAGCGATGAGGAGGACGATAATTTGGCCGCGGCCAGCAGCTCCACGTCAAAGCAGCGGACGCAGAGTCTGCCGCCCAAGAAGCAGTTCGTCAAGGTGGCCCAGCTGGATTTGCTGCTGAACAAACGGGATATCTCGGACAAGGATTGGCTGCAGAACAGTCGGCTCTGTCTCTGGCGCAAGGATGAGCAAACGAATCTGCTGCAAAAGTATCTGCGGATCAAGACGGCACAGGATGCGGCCAAGCCGCAGGAGCAGCAGCTCATCTTCACATCCAGTTCGGTGGTAAGCAAAATTTGATAAAAAAAAATATATTAATTGAAAATTTAATTTTTTTAAACTGAATTAAAATTTATATTTTTAGCAAATTGATTTTAATTTCTTATATTCGAGTTAAAAAAAAAATAATAATTTAATAGTAATAAAAAATGTTAATTGAAAATGTATTTTTTTAAACTGAATTAAAATTTATATTTTTAGCAAATTGAGTTTAATTTCTTATATTCGAGTTAAAAAAAAATACTTAAAAAAAATAAATTTTTTCAATGTATGTAATTTTTTTATTTGATTTATTTTTTAGTTCAATATGTAAATATAATAATTCAAACAACATTGCTCACTTAAAAAGATTTTCAAATTTCTGAAAGTTACATTGACAAAAAAAAAACTATAATAATATAATAAAAAGAATTGGTTCTAATAAAAAATAAAAAAAAATTATTTTAGAGTTGGTAAAAAAATATTTTTATTATATTTGCATATAAAAAAATATATATTTATATTTTTAAAAATTTTAAGATACATTTTAATTCATTATTAATATAAAAATGTGTTTTTATTTATTATTATAACTAATAAGGCAGTGTTTTTCTAAAATAAGTTTTGTGTGTTATTATTATTAAATATATATGCTATATCAATTTTGTTTTTTTTACATAATATACTTAAATGAAATTATGAGTATTTCTTAAGAATTATATCTCGTATACTTATATGCATTAGATTTAGCCTTCAGATGATTGGTACGATTTTTCTTGGAAATGGAAAAATACATTTAAACATATTTATTTCATTGAAATTAAAAAATTATTTTTAGTTCGACAGTTTCAAACTGTTTAGTTTTATTATTCTTTAAAAAATGTTAACAAATTTTCCTTTTCCAGTATTTTAGTTTTAAAATATAATTGTATGTACAGTTTAATTTTCCTATGTTTTTTAAATATAAATGAACTTTTATTTATATAAAAAAAGGAAAAAAGCTAAATTGAAAATCGAATCTTTTAATTTATTCCATTTAGTATTCCAGCTGGGATGAGCAGCACATTAGCGATTTCATAGAAGTCAAAGTAAATTGCTTGGATCCTAACAGCCGACGCATACAACTAGATGATCTGGAGGCTATAAAGAAACTATCCCTGGAGCTGCAGGCGGCCAAAGAGCAAAATCAAAGCCCGGAGGACAACGATGAGGAGGACAATAATGAAGAAGTTGCCACAGAACGGGAGGCGGATGAAAATGACGAGGACGAGGAGGACGACGACGAGGCATAAAATTGATATATATATAAAAAAAAAAAACTACTAACTCTTAGTAATTGAGTTTAAGACATTAAAACCTAGAAGTAAATTAGAAGGCCAAGTTAGCATTAGAAATCGAATTAAAATTGCTGCAATGTGAAAAACGATTTTAAATTTAATTTAGTATAAAACAACTTGAAATATCAAATCAATTCGAAACAAAATATATTGATATTAATTACAATTTGATACTTTGGTAGTTTGATTGCAATACAAATTGTATTTATATATATATATATTGTATATATAATTTATTTATGCTAAACGTATTGGGTTTGCTTTAATGTCTCTGGGAGACGGCTTAAAATTTGCACTGATCTGTGCTGAGAGGAGCTGTTGAAAGTGCTGGCGGACGGGGTGTTCTATTTTGTTGTTGCTTGGATTTCGGTTACCGGCGACGTTCGCCTTTAACGGTTTTGCGTTTCTCCTTCTTCTCCTCGCGCAGCTGTTTTTGCTTTTCGCGATCCTCTTTGTCCTTTTGCTTTTTGGCAGCGCTCTCGAGGCGCGCCTGTTCGCGCTTCTCCTTGGCCAGATTGGCCACATCCGCCTTGTTCGTATTCGGCGCCATGACGCTCGATCCGCTCGGCTCGATGCCTTCACCACCCGAATCCTCGTTTTCCTCCTCGCTAACGGCTGTCTGAAAGTGGCAAAACTCAACAATTTAGAAGCAACTGTATATATATATATATTTGTATGGGGTACCTGTGAATATTGTGCCAGTATCTGTTGCTTGATGCGCAGCTCCTCCTCGGTGTATTCGCGCTCCTTGGCGGCGGGCTGCAGCTTCTGCTGTTCGAGCAGCTTGGCCAGCTGGGCGTTCACATCGATGTCCAGGCCCTTTTTGGGCGGTTCGTCGGCACTGGGATGGCTCTGCAGCCACTTTTGTAATATGCTCGCCACCAGCTCCTCAATGTTGGAGGCCTGACCGGATTAATGCCACATTAATACCACATTTTAGCCAAAAAAAAAACAATTGTCTTTTGAACTTACGCCCGTTCCGCTGAGAATGCCTTCGAGTGCCTCGATTTTCTCATCTTGCGTCTCCTCCTCGCCCTCCAGTATGCCAATTATGTATGCGCCAAATACACTTTCGTCTGTGTTGATCAGCCGGAGCTGATCGTTGAGCCATGTTTGGAATTCGCTCATCCTTAAATGCAATTGGCAGCAATTGTATTTTAAGTTAAATGCCCCAAAAGGCAACTAAAATACGCACAGCATGTGCAGGCAGTGTTGTACAACGTGCTAGAACAGCTGACACGACCGGCACTGTGGAAGCTTGCAATTATCGTGTGTGCAAAATATGAAGTGTTAATTTAATTGATGTTAAAAAATCATGTTACGAATTTTTACAAGACATGTTGTTTTATACTTGCGTGTAACGAGAGTTAAACTTTGAACAGAAGCTTTTCACAGAAGCACTTATCGATATTTATTTAGTATCGATGTTTGCCAATCAGCTGGTCACAACAGTTGTGAACGCTGACAGTGCTGGCAAGAGATAAGCCAGTGCTAAGAAACGCGCTGTACTTTTTATTGTTATTGATATTTGTGCACTTTTGCATTCCATTTAAAAAGGGTTTTAAATCCGTTTATATTAGTCAAGTTAGCGTTGATAAATACAGACGTGCAAATGCAATGCAAAAGTTAAATGTGAGAATTGTTGTTTTTGGGGCTGCGCATACTCACCACACCGCCAAGCGAGCAGAGTGTGCAGCTGTTTGTTTTTGTTGCTGCCACAACAACAACGACAACAATAACAAGTGAATTTCATAAACAAATTCCAAGTGCGAATCCAAGCTCAAATTTTGTGACATGCAGTTTATACAATTGTTACGGTTAGTGCGTAGTTGAAAGTGTGCCTCCAGTTGCTTTTAAGAATATACGTGTGTATGTATGTGTGTGTGTTTTGAGTGTTTTCAATTTCCTTTTCGTATTCTGCGTCTTCGGTGCACTGTTTGAATTTACCAACAACAACAACAACAACAAGAGCCGCACACACGACACCTGCGTTTTGTTTATTTGTTGTCGTCGTCGCTGGGTGGGCGGGGGTGGGTTCGCAGTTAGCAACAAGTGGAGTGCTACAAAGCCAATCAGAATCGAGTCGGATTCGGATTCGGGCTCGCACCAAATACCAATCCAAGTAACAAAATCGCCAGCCCCATTTGTTCATGCAGGTGAGCTATATATAAATATATGTATACATATATGTATATACACATACATACATATATACACCTAGTTGATTTTTACTGTTTTCTATTCTTATTATATGCCAATTAGCAGACCGAATCTGATTGGATTCATTTAGAACTCTTTGGCAACCTGTTGCATTGTTGTTTGAGTTTTATGGTTATTTTTAAAAATATTCATTAACAGCACAAAAGCTTAATAAACTTTTAAAAACATAGACGCAATTATAAACCTATTTAAATTTGAATATTCAAGTATTCACTAAAGTTACAGGGTATTTATTTAATTTACTATCATACTTTATACAAAATCGTAAAAATACGATTATTAATAAAAGATATTTTTGTATGTATAAGCAACAAAATAATATTGATAATATTAATCGAAAACTAAAACCATAAAAACAAATTTACTAAAATTTAAAAAAGAATTAATCATAATTAAAATTTTATTTTAATATTGTTATACAATTTTCATTATGTTTATATACTATTTCTATTTAGTTACATTTTTTCTGCTTGTTTGGTATTCGGTAAAGTGGAGAAATTTTAAAAACAAGAATTTTAGATTCAAGTCTAATGTTTTGTTGTGTTTTAAAAAATTAACCCACGCTTGCAACTTTAATTTTTGTCGCTGTTTTTAATTTTTCTCGCTAGTTTGTTTCTTATACCCTGCAAAAGTTCACGCCTTGAAGCTAGGCGGCTTTTCTTGGCTTGACTTTTATTTTATGTTTTTAATGGCCCACACGGCGAGTGTTGTTGATGGACTTGTGTGTATGTGTGTGTGTGTGTGTGTGTGTGTGTGTGTTAGTTAACCCGCCTTTTACACTTTCCCATGTGTGAGAGTGCATAATAAAAGCCATTAAAATTAAGTAATTGACGCATGCAGTCGTCGACACCTGGCGCAACTGCAGGCAAAACCGGAAAATGCCTCACCAAGGATATTGTCATAAAGCATCGAACAATAAATTAAAGCAAAATGTTCTGCCAGCATCTCTGTATAATTCGGTTTTCCTTTTTTTTCTTCTCTTTTTCGTGTGTGTTTTTTGCATGCATTTCTGAAATTCTGCAATTTATTTCACCTGGTCTGGTGTTCTTAACGCATCGCATTGGCCCATTAAATTGAAAGCCTCTTAAAATTTCAGCCAGCTCATAAAATTCACACGTTTAGTCGCTGGGCCGCAAAATCATCAGGCCAACGGCTTTAACTGCTTGACGAGGTATTAACCTGATTTCTTGACTTTAAATGTAGGAAGTAACCTGTCTGATTTATGATTTCATATATGCCATGATTATACCCCTTAAAACTAAACGAAACGAATATATATATAACTGATCCTTTCATTTTAAAATTTACTTCAATCGGTTAGTTTATTCCGATTGAAAAGTTTTTATTTTAAAGATGAAAACACAAAAAATGTACGCATTTATTTAAAGTTAGTAAATATCATTGGTTTAAAAAAAGATATATTAATTTTTAATGAAACCTGAATTTTTTGTTGTATTGCAAAAATTATTATATTAATTATAAAAAAAAAGTATTATATTAAAAATGGGATTTTTAGTAAATAACTTTTTTTCGGATCGTTTTTTAAAAATATTAAAACTATCGATATAATAATAAATAAATAATTTTACAACAGTAAAATCCAAAACCGTATAATACAATTTCGTGATTTTTGCAGTTTTTATCATTCCTCATCAATAAATCTGCCAGCTTAGCAAAGTTAAAAACTTTTTTATTTAATACATATACAAATTTTTTCAAATTGTCAAAAATTAAATTTATGCACGGTTCTTATTGATTTTATTTATTAAGTGCGGCTTCAAACGAAAATATTCAAACGCGAACAAATAAACTGGGAACGCAACAAGTCAGAAACAGAAAAACACTCACACATCAAAGTGAAACAATTTGAAAAATACATCGAAAATAAATAAAACAAACAAATCCTTGGGAGTGGGAGGAGGGGGGGGGTGGGGTCAGGAAGGCGGGAAGGCCACATTACATTAGAGCATGTAACCAACGGGAGCCAACGGGTGGTGGAGGCGACTTGTCAAGGATGCCATCGGGCGCTTATTCTGTAAAGTATTTTGTGTTATTGCTGCTGATGGAATTGTGTGGAGCGACCCCCCCGCCGAGTTGGTGGGGCTGTGTCATTAGGGTGGCTCTCTGCCTTCTGCACTTGGATGGTTATAAAACATATGCTGCTTGTTAGGACAGCAGGTTGGCTAGTTAAGAGCTCCGTAGCCTGGCAACGAAATGAGACATGCGAAATAATTACGCAAGAGTTGCAAAAAGAAACAAGCAGCTTAGCTTGGCAGTTGCATCATTAGCTGCCTCTCAACGGTGCCGTAAAAATTAAATAATAACTAGTTGTAGAATTTATAAGAATTGCAAATTGTATAACTAATATGAACTGTTGGGAAAATAGACAAAGATGTCATATAACAGCGCTTAAAAATAAATAAATAAATCGAAAGAAGAAATCATGGCCAAAGTGCCATGATAAAATGCCAAAGTTTTGATAAAGTTGTGAACATTTTAAGCATGGGAGATATGGATTTGAGAGCTTTACATTCCAAAATTTTTGTCAATTTTGGCATGATTTTTGACCAAAAATTTGCCGCCCTCAAAATCGAGCTAAATTTTGTTTTTTATACTAATTTTGACACCCACAATCGGTTAAAAATATAGATTTTCAATTCTATATTTTGAAAAAAAATTTGTATTTGAAAATGAGTAAGGAGGGGGTAGGTGATTTTTTCACCAAAAAAATAAAAAAAAAAGTTTTTTTCAAATGCATATATTTTAAATGTACATTCAATCTGGAGGCTAAATCATGACCAAAATGGTATCAGACATGAAAATTGGTTCAGTTTTGACAAGGTTATGGGAGTCTGAAGTAGAGGAGAAATGGATCCAAGAACATGTCAAAACTTTTGTCAAATTTGGCATGATTTTTGACCAAAAATCGAGAAAAACCGAGATCTTTACATGTCAATATTTTCGTCAATTTTGGACTGATTTTGACCAAGAACTTGACCCCCTCAGAATCGGGCTAAAAATTTTTTTGATAATTTTTTAACCAAAAAAATCACAATATTTTTTTTCAAACAATGGATATATTTTGAATGCCGAATCAATACGGAGGTCAAATCACGACCAAAATCTGTTGAGTTTTCATAATGTTATGGGGAGTTTGCAATCTAGAAAGTTCCATTTGCAACAAATATGGCAAATTTTGTAACTACAATTTTAAGAAGCCGGCATTTTTTTTTTTTAGAAATTATCATATCGTGGCAGATGCCATGTGGCAATGCGAAATGGCCCGAGGCTAAGTGGGTACCCCGGCTGTCAGGATTGGCTCGTGTTCGCCGTTCTCTGCTGGAAATGTGCGTTGTTGTTGTCGCATTTGAAAACTGATTGGAGTCCGTTGCGTTTGCTGCGTTCCCTGACAACTGCCAGCTGGAGGCCTTTGCTCCATGGGCGGTTGATGGAATCCATTCATGGTGATGGCTGTGGCTCCCCAATTGCTTGGATGTCCTGGGTGGGCTGCACACAGTTGTTGTTGCTGTTGTTGTTGTTGTTGTCGGCTTTGACATTTTAATTTTACAACCGGCAACAATTTCTGCTGCTATCATTGTCCATGTCGTTGACAAATTGTCTGTAAAAGTCGCTCGCAGGAGCCAAAAAAAAAAAATTGTACACAAAAAAAATATATATAAAGAAGACAAAAATAAATGTATGTCAATAAAAGCGTGTGTGTATGTGTGCTTAAAATACCGTTAAGCATGACAGTCTTAGGAGCCATAGAGCACTCAGATGGGTCACATTGATATATGGGAGTCAACTTGGAACTACCGCCTGGCAAACTAGCCGATTCCTGTTGCGCTCTCACTCTCTCTTTCTCTCTCCCTCTCTCTCTCTCTCTCTCTCTCTCTCCCAAGTAGCCTCGTCATGTGCGGCCTTTCAAACAATTTTCAATTAAGCGCACAATCACGATAAATAAATCTCATTGTGCACCGAACTTCATCTTGGCCAAAGCATATACCCGTTCCCCGTATGCTGTATAGCATTTTTCTGCGGTTTTCTCTCCAGCTATTATCCAGTGGGTGGTGGAGGGGCGGGGGCACTCAGATTGAGTAGCGGCATTTGTGGGCTCCACCCAGGTAGCTGGCGCTGCTGCCATGCTGTGACTTTATTGCAATCTTCGAGCTTCCTCTGTGCCGCTAACACGCTTTTGCTTCTAGCCAGCTGATTGTCTCAGATGCTCTACGCAAAGGTCGCCATCATTGCCTACAGCATTTGGTAACACTTGCAAGAATTACACTACAAAATATCGTATAAAAAAGATGTTGGCTTAATGGAAAAATAGTAGATTGGTTATAGTTATAAAAATCAACTTAAAAGTATAATAATTAATAATAAAAATGGTTGTTAGAGTTCAGTTGAGCATTTATTTTGCATGTTAAATTTAGTTTTAAATATATTGAAATTAAAATTATAATATCAAATAATGCATTAATATAAAAAAAACTAGAATTAGTTTGTTTACAGTAATTTTAGGCTATTATTTCTCTATTATCGCTATTTAATATATTTATCTCAAATATAGCGAAACCTTGTAATAAACCAAGGCGAAGATACAAAGATACAAAGATATTATACTGTACTTTAAAAAATTTATTTGTTGTTTAGAAACAAGTTTTAATTAAATTAAATAAAAAAATCAAAAATAAACTATTATTATATAAAGTGAAATATTTATTCTTTCATACCCACCTTAATTAAAAATAAATAAATGTAAAAATTAAAAAAAATATGTATATAAAAGAAATAGCAATTAACAACCGATGCAATATAATGATATTTATAGATTCAAAAAGGAAAAATAAAGGGCAAGTTTTCGATCATTTTTAAAATTTATTTGATTTAATTTATGTTTTCTATACATATAATTATATTTTATATTTAACGTCTCCATCAAACTCATTTGCAGTCACTTTTAATTTATTTCTATTTTATTTTGAGCCATATTTGCTGACATTTCAAACGTATATTTTAAAAATATTTACAAACCTATTTTTATACGGTTTTAAACATAAGTTTTTAAGCACTGGAATTAGCTTTATTCTCAAATGGTTTTTTTAAGAGTATTTTCGTTTCGTTCTTAAGCTAAGAATCACAGCAAACTTGTTTATGTTTCATTTCCTTGCCATAAATTGTGCGGTTAGAGCGATGTGTGTGTCTGTGTGTGTTTTTATAATGTTGATATATGTGTTTGTATTGCAATTTATGAGTTACATAAGAAACATTTCACCAGC
>SCDS01001246.1:0-14067 GCA_004149465.1 Drosophila nigromelanica | reverse complement strand
ATATATATATATATATATATATATATATATATATATATATATATATATATATATATATATATATATATATATATACGATTGTATATGTATATTTCTTTATCCCTTGCACCCTATAGTAAATGCGAATTGGAATCTTTTGTGAAGACCGCCCCGACAGTTCCTGTGGCCGCTGTGGCTGCTTATTGTCAACGGGTATAATTTTCACACCGCTGCGCTGCTGCTGATGCTGATGCGGTTGCCTTTCAGCGATTTTTGCTTTCCCTATTTTTCTTATTTTCTCTCTTCCACTCTTTATAATACCCACCCATTTGCATCTGCTACTCTTCTAGCTGATTTGATTGCGCTGCGCTTTGGTTCGCATTTCATTTATTTTTATTTATTTTTTTTGCTGGTTTTTTTTCTTTCTTTTGATTATTATACTGAATTTTTGCATCATACTCTAAATATTCATAAATATTTATGAGGTAGCAAACAAAGAGCGACTCCTGATCTATAGCAACCCTGGCAACAGTTTAAACACTTGCTACGTTTTAAAAGCCACAAAATCCAAACTCCAACATCGCCAGTGGCAAATGCAATCTGGCAAAGTGCATATAAACCAATCGACTCAGAAAACAATTAAAAACGCTTAAGCAAATACAAAATTCATGTGCAATAAAATTTATTAAAACGCAATAAGTTTCACATGATGACTGCCATTTTAAACTAGATATGGAAGCGTGTCATCTGGTTGATAGGTGTGGCTCGATACTATATATACGATGTTATATTAAAATATAAAACAGTCATCGTATATTTAATATAACTCATCTCTAACTCTCACACAGATATATATATATATATATATTATATATATATATATATATATATATATATATATATATATATATATATATATATGTGTGTGTGTGTGTGTGTATAGATAAACATGGGCTAACGCAAAAAAGCTACAGACTGAAATGCAACTCTGAAAACAATTTCAATTTCATTCTGCTCTCTGTACGTAAATACACATATGTGTGTGTGTGTGCGTAAAAGGGTAGTTGAGTGTGCATGCAAACCACAGTATATTTGGCATTTTGATTCCATATAAATATGGCAAAGTCTAAAATTTTTTACGTTTTTTTCTGGTTTGAAAAACTGCCAAAAATATGCTTTGAGTTTCATAAACTGTAAGTTTTTCTGTGTCAGTGTGTCCTTGCACCACGCCTGAAAGTTTGACAGTGAACAGTCCAATTCGATTAGTTACAAATAGTTTTTTGCGGTCTGCTACAAAACTTTACTTATGACAAAATTGCCAAGTTATCTATCATATATTATATATATACATATATAAAAAGAGAGAGAGAGAGCTGTTAACTTTACTCCACCAAAATTTTTCATTCAATATTTATTGAAGCAGCAGGAGTCTAAATAAAATGCGAAACTAAAATAAAAACCCAATTAGTTGGCTCAATATTAGTTAGGAACTTAACTAAGTTTGCTAAAAGTTTTTCGTATACACACTTTAATACAAAGATTAAACTTTAGTTAAAGTTTGACGGAAAGTCTGTAACTGTTAAGCAATGCTGACAATACTGCGTATGCGTAATATACCACAGCAAGTCCTCAGCACACAAATTGTTGCATACTTTTGGGGCGTGACTCACAGCAACACATGTGCCGCTGAGGTGGCTCTTTAATTTCTCGGTGTTCATCATTTTTCGCTTTTTGTTAGTTTATTTTTATGACAGGGTTCCTGAGAATTCTAGGCAGATGACAACGGTTGTCGGAAACTTGGCTTGTATTTTTTTCTCTTATTTTTTGCACACTAGCAACAATAACAAATGGACTCATTTTACGCAGTTCATTTTGCAACAGTCTGTTGCCAGATTTTTGTTGCACATTACACTAGAAATACTAATCTTTATATACCCTGTAACTCGTTATGATAGTACAAGTTGATTAAAAAAAGCTGCACAGCTTTATAAGAGTGTAACAATGTGTGACATTATTTGTTGCCTATGGTATTCTCTATTTATTCTTTAAAAAAAATTTATTGTAATACTATATATTTTTATATGACATATAATATAATATATATATAATATGACATATAAAAATATATATAAAGATATATATTCTGTAAAGGGTATTAAGAGCGAATAAGGAAATTCTTGACGAAAAAAATTTAAAGTATGTTATTTTACTGTATTTTTCTTTGATATCAAGCTGTTAACAGGGTATTTATACGTCGATTACAGTCATAAATCGCATTTCCACTTGTATTTCCTGTTGATTTTCGTTATTTTCTTGTTATCGTCTGTCTGGCTGTCAACCCGCCAAGTTTTGCACTGACTTTAATAAAGCCAAAAACTTAACGCTTACAAATAAACAATAGCAATAAGTGAGCCATCAAAAAGTCTCTTTCACACAGTGCTGCCCTGATGGACTCACTCCTATTAGGTATTACAAACATAAATTTTGACTGCTCAACCCTAAAGCCTCGGCTGTAGCCGTCTTCATTCATAAATTATTTCATATTTCATTTCCTTTGCGTGTTGCAATGCCACAAAAAGAGATATATATATTTATATATACGCTATATATATCTATAAACATTGAAAGAAATGTACTGAGGGGAGAGGGGTGTGCTTTTGCAGGCAAATGTATGCGAACTGTCTGCCTGCCCCGCAGCGTTGCAATAAAACTTGCCGCTTTTTTCTGAAACCGGTCGCAGCAGTCCAAAGCCCAACGCTGTGCAACTTCAATTTTTTACTGCCTGCTTTAACCACAACTCAACTGATTAAATGAAACGTACAAATTGTTAGGAGAACAGTTTTACTGACTTTATAAGAAACGTATTTACATAATCGAATACACATCAACATTTATTTAAAATAATTATTAATTTAAAAAAATGTTTTAATTTTATACACCGTTACTTATTTGAAGAACAAAAAAAATTATAATTTTGAATAACTGTTTTTATTCTTCAATTAAAAAAATTAAAACAATTTTTTTATAAAAAAAAAGGCTGACTAAAGGTTCGTGATCTTAAAACCACAACATTTCCAATACCAAATCAATTTTTATAATCGATTCCGTTGTCGTCATTGTGGCATATCTTTTTTCAATTTCAGCATCATTTTATTCATATTAACCTTCTTTCGCCATTCTTAGGTATTTAAGAATCCTTTGTTGACAGCAACAAACAATTTTTATGCAATTTGCTAATTGTTCACTTGACAATTATTTCAAGTATTGTTAGAACTAAAACATTAATTGCAAAATTCATTTAGATTGTTAAACATTTGCTCTAATGTCATTAATAATATCTATTTGTTATTGTTGTAAACTAATGTGACTGAGAAGGCAATGTTTAAAATACCCAAAATTTATATAGTTCGGCTAAACATTCATTTGATAACATACATGTATTAAAATAATTAATGTGGAATTTTTTTCTCTTTGCACGTATATTTTATTGGAGATACACAAGTTTACAAATTTTATTTAGATTAAATTTAACAGCAGTAAGTAATACTTGAAACTACTGAATGAAGTTTTTAATTTATATTCTCTCTCGAGCTACAGTAAAACCATTCATCTTGTGCCGTGAAACAAACGCCACCAGGCCTCTTTTCATTATAGGCATCCTTAACGGACGCCGGTACGTGGTCGGGTCTACCTTTTGGTGTAAAGTACCACAGATCATATGTGGGGTTATAGCCCAGTTTAAACACTTCATCTGAAGTGTTACTTAAATAGAAAATAATTTTCTTTTACATTTTTCATACTCGAATTCCTGGACATTTCACTTACTCTTGAATTTCTGCGGCTATTGTCGACAGCAGCAAAATGCCAATTACGATAAATGCGCGTGACATGTTGGCTTAAAACTGTTACTTGCTACCTGTTTACTGGTTATTTCACGTTTTGTGACTGTCAATTTATGAAACTGGCGGCTGGTATATAAGGCTGCCTATGGGCCACAGCGAAAATGATAAAAAAAAAAACAAAATTGTAAAGCGTTTTTTTTACTTTCATCAGAATGAGTTGTAATTCGTAGTATCGAAGATTTAATACCCTTTCATATATATGTTATGGTAGTTGAGATATATATTTTTTCATTTATTCTCAATATTTCAATAGAATTTAAAAAAAAAAATAAAATTTAAGCACCCATTTGTAAATAAATGTTGCAATTTTTAGTTTTATAACACTTTTATTTAAATCTTAATAACTTATAAATCTAATTGCTGTATTTATTACACTTTCCACTCCGCTCGTGTTCATATTTGGTGTGCATCCATCGAGTGTCTAGACATTTTGATCGTTTTTGTGGTTATTACTGTTAATGCCCTGCGGTTTTAAACCAAATGCTTGACCAGGCTATTTGCAGTATAAAACCTTTACAAGTGCCTGCGCTGGCCATTTATTTCTAAATACGTTTTTAGCAGAAATTAAATTATACTTGAATGTGATGGTTCATTAAAACTAAGTGTTATTTTAATTAAAATTTGCAGTTGTGTTTATTTATACGATTGCGATTGCTAAACTTGTTTGTAAAGTACTTTAGTTATATGATTAGGTGCAGATAGTGTGTTATTAGGTCACTAAATAGTCCATTACTGTTTTATATAGGTGCCATATCTTTGCTCTATTATATAGATAGTGTGTTTAATATTCGTCACCAAGTTTATTTTGTTTGTTATTCTCTTTGTGCTTACATTTTACTATCACATTTTTTCCATTAAATCGCTGAACACGTTCGAAAAAACTAGTAAATCGCCTAGGAGTAAATTTTGAAAACTATTTCTGATTAAAACAAGTAAGAACGCTGCAGTCGGGCGTTACCGACTGCGTAATACTCGTTCACGTTCTTAATTATTATTATTTTGAAAATGTTCGGTATTTTGAATTTGTCCGATGCGGGGGTGACCAGTTCTAAAACTGTGGAAGATTAATTTTTTTGCGATTTTCGGGGGCGGGAGTTGGCGCACGCGGAAATTTTAAAAAATTGCTTTTTCCAAAAATATAATAAAAAAATATGGGTGTATGAGTGAAATATGACATCTATCGGTCCGACAACTTTACATTTCCAAAGTTTTCTAAATTTCAAAATTTGAAGTTTATCGAATTGCCAACCTCCCGGTCGGCGTGGCACAAAAGTCTTAACACTTTGTCTGAAGAAGATAACTACAAGTATATATCCAAAATTACAAGTGTCTATATGCAATATCGCAGAAAAAAGTTGCGGTCATCCGGACGGACAGACAAACAGCATGATGGGCATTGCACAAACCCAATATACTAATTTCACTTCGTGAACGAGTATAGAAATAAATCGAAAATGTTTTGAATACATGTTTTGTTATGGTATACTAAAGTACAGGTATAGAAGTTATAATTTTTTTTACATTTTTTTCGCCACGCCCCTTAAACATTGTGGTTTTTTTAACATTGGTGTCAACAGCCTTACATTGTTTTACGTCCATTTCGCGGCGCCGATAAAAGGCGTCAAAAATTGCACGAATAACATTTGACTATAGTTGCAAATAGTTCACCTTTTTTATTTGAAGATGCGGGCGTATTTATTTATGCCATGACATTTCACATGCCATGACAGTTCACACGTTGTATAAGTAATTTGTCAAGTAGCAAGACCTTGGGTCGAGCCTGTGTGCCACACAACTGTATCCAAAATAATAAAAAATAAAGTAAAGTTATTGGATAAACACTTGGCATAAACACATTATGAACCAACACAAAAGGCGCCGCATAGTTGACTAAATAAATAAACACAAAAGAAAGTAAGCTAAACAAAGTCCACGTGCGTGTGTGAGTGACTGTATGAGTGTGTGGGTGTGTTGTGTGTGTGTACATATTGTTGGCTAACCAACAACAAGCACGTGTGAAGACAATTGCATGCATGTCTCTAGATTTTTGTGTAGGCTAAAAATGTATATGTATATTTTGTTATAGCCACGCCTATTCGTTGGCACATATTGGCACTCATAGGAAAAGGCTGTTAATTTCATTATGACTGAAAATATTAATCTTTAGTATGATAAATTCTTAATATACATTTTAAATTTTAATAAAGGAAAACACTGCTTAAATGAAATAAATAAATAATTTATAACACAATTGGGCTACATAAACTTCCTATTCTTTTTATAGAATACGTTTTCAGTCTGCCATTTAGGACTTTTAGAGTGAATAAATGAAATATGAAATAAGTATTTTCTTCTCAGTTAAAAAAAGTTAAGATTGGCTGCATTTTTAACATTTGTACACAGTTCTTGGACTTTTCTCTGAGTGTATGTATTTTAACATTTTGTTCTTTCTTTATGCTTTCATTTGTCATGATTTGTTGCGGCCTTGCATGCAATGGCATAATAAGCCAGCACATTGACAAACACACACGCACACACACACACATACACACTCTATTTCTCTTTAGCAGTAGTCAACACTCACACGGCTCGTTGCACGAAATTGCTGCACGACTCGCCCCATTGTTGTGGCATATTGTTGCACATGTAAAGCAGCTGCAACAACAGTTGCAAACTGTGAACGTGTCTGGCATGTACCTAAAACAACTGCAGGACTTCGTTTATATGCATGGTTTTGTGCGTGCGTGTGTGTGTGTGTGTGTTGTAGTACGTGTGTTTGGGTTCAAGAATCCCTGTCTCTGGTTACAATAAATATGCATACTGTTTCACAATTTAATTAAATTATTATTTGAGCACTTTGTGAGCATACACGTTGAGCTAGACAAACTGCAGTTTACAGTTTTAATTTTATATCAAAGCTCAATTATGTTGGCTCTAACTGGTCAGTTGATGTTCCTCGTTCACAAAAGGCAAACGTTTATGGCATTTATTTTCAAGTGTTGCAATCAAGCCACAAAGCACAACATGGCGTATACGTAATACGTTAAACGACTTCGGCTAGCTGCTGTCCCACAAAAGCCTAAGAAAACAAATCCCAACGGGATAACAAACAACAGCAACAACGCAGCCCAAAAGATTAGCTGGCATTTGATTAAAGTGCGAACATTTACAAAAAAACAAATGGAGCCAAGGACAATGGCTACCCCATGAAATCAAATCAAATCAGCCTAAAAAAAAAAAGAAACGAAACCAAAACAAAAAGATAAATAAACTAGAGCAAACAAAGGCACAGCTAAAAAGAAGGCCCGTCGCCGGGCCATAGTCTAGCACGTTTTTATTTTTACTCCATTTCAATCAGCATTTTTCAGCTAACAATATAAAAGAAAGCATCTAGGAAATGACATTGTTGAAAAACATTTGACCATTTTTCCTGGCCATGTCACGCAAAATTGAATTGTAATCCTCAAAAAAAAAAAAAAAATTAAGAAAAAAAACAAGCAGACAAAAAGTTAAATTTGACTCGAACAAATAGTTACCTATTTTTCGAAAATTCAACTTTTTGTAGCATTTCATAATTTTCAAAATATACATAAAAGTTTATTTTGGCATCATTTTTGAAAAGGTAAAGTTTATAAAGTTAAAGTTTAAAGTTTATATTTTGTAGGATATTTTAACAACAAATATGGTTTAACTTTTATCAACTTTGATTCTATAAATGACACTATTTACATAGTGTTTATATTAATACAAAGGATACACCCAGTCGAGCAACCATAGCTACAGCATTCTTAATTTGTTTATAAATTATTTTTAATGTTCGTGTAAGGACCCTTGTCATTATGTGTTATGACAGTTGGGTAAACCATATGCCATTACCTTGGTTCTATATGAACTAAGATCTCAGTCAAAGCCTGGAGATTACCATACTATGATTTACTACACTCAAGTATGAAAATGAAAAAACAAAAAAAAACAAAAAAAAACCGCAAAACAAAAAGGAATTTAAAAGCAACTTTTAGTTCCCCAAGGCCAAAAAATAAATCACATTTCATTTAAATTTACGCGCCAAGTTGAGTGTAATAAAAGAAAATATGAAAAGTTGAAGAAAATAAACCAAAATAAAATGTCAAAGAAGTTGACTTAAAAAAGAAAATTGTTACGCTGAATTAAAAGTCTTAAAAAAACAATGCCAGGTCGCGCCTCTTAAGATCTTAAAGTTGCGTGAAGTCAAGGCTGCTGGGTCTTATACATATATTTATATATAGCATAGTTGGAAAACAGAATACTTTGCACATTTTTATGGCCCTGACAACGAAACCGAACAGCCCCTACAGCTCAGCACAGCGGTCGCCAATTATGTCACACGCCTCCATCCACCCACCTCGCATACCCCCCGCCAAACCGACTGCCACAACAATTTCTTACACCAGTTTACGAGCATGGAAGAGAATTTTTTTTGCTGTTAAAAAGAACAATTAAAATGCTTTGGCGAGCGCACAAAAAAAAAAGAAATGGAGATGGAGATGCATAAAAATACCACAGACACTAAGTAAGGTTCTTAAATGATGCAACATTCGCTTAATGCTGAGGTTGCAACAATCTAAAGCAAAAAACCCGATGAAGAAGTGGGTGAAGAAGCTGAAGAAAGTAGAGGCATTGATTTGCTTTATCATCATTTTCAAGCCATTTCACTTCATTTACTGCGTTGGCAATTCGGCTGCTAAACCGAAACAATGCCAAATGACAGAGCAATAAATGATAAATATATGGAGTTCAAAAGTTTGGCAGTAAGGATATCTAGAAAAGTTCAGTATAGAGTTGAGCGCGTATCGTGTTTTCCTAGTTGGCACGAACATCATGTGTTAGGTTTCACATGTGTTTGTGCTGAGCAAAAAACCCAAAAACGCGACTAGAAATTCTCAATATTATTCAACACCACTCAAAGTTGATCTCAACCTTTTTTAACTCATTTTTATTTGGTTTTATTTAAAGAACTTAATATTACTAATCCTCTTTAATTTTAGTCCTATTCAATCCTAATCCTAGCAGCCAGTGTTATATAAAAATACTTAGATCGACGGTTTATAAAAATATCCTAAACTTTAAAAAATAAAAACAAAAAAAAATGTTGCGTGCGTGTCTCGAACTTTATGTTTCGTGTGTTGTCTAGCCAAAATTCGACACGCGTTCATCTCTTCGAACGTTGAATCTTTGGGCCATCATCGGCATTTGGTATCATTTATTGTGTTTGTTGTTTGTGGGCGGCTGTTGCTGTTATCGCATGTTAACACTTCATAGGAAATGCGGCCTGGTCCTTGCAATGACCTTTATACAACTGTGCGCGCTCCCTTTGGCCCATTTACACCCCGAGATCTCTAAGGCCAATACGCTTAGTTAGCCTTGCAGCCAGCTCCCCCAGCCCTAACTCCCCCAACTTTGGTGGCCCGCTCATCAACCGCTTTGCGTGCAAAATGTCAAAATATATTTTAGTTGAATTTATGGTCAGTGACCAAAAGCGAGCGGACAGCTCGGCACTATCCAAAGCTATTCAGCTCTTAAAGGGGATTTGTATATGTGTGCAAGAGTATGAGTGTGTGTTTGTTTGTGTGTGTGCACTGAGTCTTTGCTTAGTTTGGGGATTTACACAACGCTTATCATATAAACACACACACACACACACACACACACACACACACACAGCCCACACTGAAATTCCAGTCGTGAATTTCGGCCAATGTCTAAACTGAAAATATTATGCTACATTTTATTAGGGTACTCACATTCACACACACACGTACACTCGCACAAACGCACATCCGCAGCTTGAATGTTTTACAGCCACTTAAAATAGATTAGCTTTCAACGTTGTGCTTTAAAAAATAATAAATTGCTAGCCATAATTCCTTGTTGTTCCTTAAAATATTTTTCTTCTTTTGTGCAGCTTTTTCAGTTTCTGCTGCAAATAATAGAAAATCCATTGAAAACATAAGCAACTGTCAATGATTTAATGCTTGAAATCAGGCCCCAATTCACAGTGCCTGAACTTCAATTTGATAAATGAAATGACAAACACCACACACACACAGTCACACACACGCCCTAACAAAACGAATACATCATCCGCATCTTTTGGACTGTCAACATTTATGAATAGCCCGCAACACAAATGGTTCACAACTATTTTTACTTTTTGCTTGACATACCATTATTTAATTCCCTTGATTGTTTCAGCTTTGTTTGAGATTAAAGTATTTATCTCAAGTACCTTTGACTTTTATTCAAGCAAATTTCTTCTCAAATATTTTATTTTTGTTTGCCTTTTGTTCAATTTTCGCTTAGTTACAATAAATATTTTAAGCAACATTTTTTTATAGCATTGGTAAATGATAAAAGAAAGTTTAAATTACAAGTTTTAATAACTAGTTGCTGCATCGCAAAAATTAAATATTATTACATACAACTAGCTAAAACTCTAGTAATATTATTACATACAACTAGCTAAAACTCTAGTAAGACCCAATTTTTTTGTTTGAATTGTATAGATACAACCTACAGAGCTGAATGAGACTCGAAACACAATTCAATTTAATTCCAATAAATAAATAAATATAGCGCACTTCAGTTGAAATTCTCCTACATATTTAACCTGAAGGACAATTGTTTGGATTTAGCTTTATATATATTTGCTGTATAAGCGGCTGATGGCCGCTTTTTTGATGCTGTCATATACCATTTTTGTGGCTAACATTTCAATGGGCAACTTGAAAGCACACAAACAAATCCCCACACAATCAGGCGCACAAAATGGCCAGCCGAATAGGACTGAAGGACTATACAAGGACCACACACACACACACACAGTCAGGTAAACAATAAAGCTGAACGCATGCAGCGAGCAATCGCATAGAGCCCAATGCCCCCAAGTGGCTGACACGAAAACGGAAATATAAAAATTATACAGCACTGGCAACATGGTAGCACTCACACTCCCACCCACACGCACACACACATACACACGCTCACACTGTTCGAGTGATAAATTACTTTACTGTGCTGCATTTTATTATCATTTAAACAAATACATGAAAATGCACAAAATACACAAACGATTCGGGTTCCAAGGGTTAAAAAGAGGCGTGGGCGTATATTGTAAAGCTCTTTCGGCGCTTAAAATGTACAACGAAATTTTTGTGTGTAAATTTTGTGCCTGAAATGGCCGCTTATGCGATTTTAACATGCCAATGCGATTATTACACGGTAAATGTGAATTATTTTCGGCGTTTTGGCCTTTTCCAATAACCCAAAGTCTCGCCATTAGCAAACGGCATATAAATATTTTATGGCCCGCTTTTGGGGTTGCGCATTTCGGACGTTAAATTCCTTTTGTGCGAGTTGTTAAATATGAATAAGCGATTATAGTCGCGAAATTGCTATAATATGCATTATTCGAGCTAAACTTAAGTACATATTTAGCTGTACTTAGCTATTCATAAGCTGCTTGAGCAGCAGTTGGGTACATAATCTGAGTTTAATGTCGTATTCAGCTACTTAAAACACTAAATTTACCTAAATGAAAGCGTGTTTCTCTTTAAGTGTTTGTACTAAGCATTAAATTGAGTTAAAATAAAATTATATTTTGATTTACGCTGATTTTATGGGTATAAAAAAATGTATACCAAAACTTATCATTTATCATCCTCGCAACTATGCTTATTTAGCTTCAACTAACAAAATAAGCTACAAAGATTACATCCATCAACATATTTTCTGCGTATATTTCCATAATCTTTACGTTTCGTATCTTCAGTCTTAAACAAAAAGAGTTCACTTTGAAATAGCTTTATCAAAAGAACCATCAACACATTTGCATAAATAAACCATTTTGTTATACCCTATAGCCATTGAAAATGAATACAAAAGGGTATATAGATACTAGAAACTTGGAGAAACTTGGTAATTTTTCTTACTTGCTTTTAGTCAGGTCATTTTTTTGAATACACAGTCAAGTTAAGGGGTATATACTAAAATGCACACTTAACTACCGCTTTTTCCCCTTGTTGACTAATTGGCGACGTTTCATCATTTGTATAAGATTAGGAAGAGAGTATTGGACTAAAACACTGTAACTTGCTTTAAGCCACATCTCACGGAAGCTATTAACTGCCTTGTAAACCTGGCTAATTGCCATAGCATACAAGTCGAATTGCTTAAAGAGCGTTAAGCGTCCGAACGGGCGTTGCTGCCGCTTCGCTTGGGGCAGGTTGGTGCCGCGTGTTGTTTTGCCATGTTGTTGTTTGCATTTGCATCGCGTTCAACTTTCATGTTGTTCAGCTGTTTGGCAGCAGCTGCCACAGCAGCATCATATGACCAAGGTATGTATGCGAATAAGCCAAGAGGCGAAACACAACAGTGCGATTTTATACTCTGTTCATAAAGGGTCAGCGAGTATATTGGTTAAAGCTACAGACTTGTCAAATAATACATGTGTATAACCGAACTATGTGTGGTTTGAAAACTGTTGGTCAAATTTTAAAAAAAATTAATATACGCTTTTACAATACGAAGAATATACATAAAATGATATACGTCCTAACATCAAAATGTAATATTAACTTTCTTAGGGCTTAAGTTAGTTTTAGCTAAAGTAGTCAAATTTGATGAGCATTTCGATGGATAAAAATATTCCAAAATATTTCACAATATTTATTATATTGTCAATATTTATCACTTACTTGCTAAGCGCTTTTAATTGTAAGTTCTATTTGTAAATTTTGTTGAGCCGTTGTATACACTGTGAACAGAGCATTGTTCAATCGCCTGCACCCAATTGAAAAGTGCTTACTTGTGTTTTCTTTTCGGCCTCTCTGTACCGCCTTTCCCCGCACAGCTTGTGGCGAGAATGAGGTGCGTTCTTGTATGCCCTGCAATGAGCCGAGCTGTTCGGTGCCCCATTATCCTGATGACACATGCTACGACGTCTGCCAACTGGGCTGTGGCTGCAAATATGGTCATGTGCGTCGCGATGAAACCTGGAAGTGTGTGTCCATGTTCCATTGCGACAATATATGGTTAGCCGAACAAAAAAAATTAATAAAAAAGGGTATATAGATACCAGAAGCGTGGAGCTAAATAATGTAATTTTACATAAAAGTTAATTGTCTTCATTCGCTTTCTATCGATAAATATCGATATCGCGAACAACTTTAGGGTACAATTAAATTTAGCAAGTTCTGTTTAAAATAGAGAATATTTTACTTTTACGATAGATATTTAAAAGGGGATAGTCAGGTTGATGTTTTTTAAATAAACAACAATGGTAAAGGATATATTCTAAAATTCACACTTAACTAGTGCCTTTTTCCCTTGTTGAGTAAATGGTGACATATACCCTGTAAAAATAAGGTTAATAAGAGAGTAGTGAACTAAAATACTCTACTTAAGCTATTAACTGCCTCGTAAAACCTTGTAAAGTAGCTTTCCCAATGGATTAAAATATTCCACAAAAAAGCGAAAAGAATATCGAATCAGTTAATGTCGTTTGAGCATAAACCGTGAAAGTATTGCCAATTTTAAAGGTAAGCCAAAGTCGTTGGCCATACGTATTTTGCCATGTACGCAGCTCAGTTCCAGTTATATTTGCTGCTTATTTTAAGCATTTTCCAGGGGTTGCGAGCAGAGGAGTTAGTGTATGATTCTGAAGGACATCCTTGGGAACTAAGGCCCAAAACTAGTAAGTTTTTTTTAAGAAATTGCTGAAAGTTTAATTTATATTTTAACTCTCAACAGTTTGTATTCACGATTTAACGGGACACCAAATTGCGTGTTATTAAAAAATAAAAATGGCATAAAAAAATCTATTGTTTTTCTTGTCTATTCTTGTTGGCTCAAAATAAGCAATAAATTAAATTGTGTGTACGTCTACAATTTTGTAGATTCTTCAATTTACATTTGCGTTAAATTTTATAGCTCTACGTTTTTCCACAGCTTCCATTTGCTGTTCTATTCCATTTCCTTACATCTTTTATGACCGCCCTGCATCAAATTGTATCTTCAGCAACGAAATTTTCACAAAAAGTTTTATTGTTAACTTTTTGTGTTTGTGCTTGCAATTTACGAGCGAGCATGTGTGTGTGTGTGTGTGTGTGTGTGTGTGTGTGTGTGTGTGTGTGTGTGTGTGTGTGTGTGT
>SCDS01001245.1:0-13227 GCA_004149465.1 Drosophila nigromelanica | reverse complement strand
CCCCCCTCCCCTTCTCCGCCTCATCCTCATCCCTGTCCAGACGCAATTGCCCAGCATTTTGTATGCTTTTCACTTTACATTTGCCAGTCACAATTTTTATTTTCCACTGCTGTTGTGTTTTTCCAGAGTTTTCCAATTTTCCGCTCATGTGGTTTCCTGCTTTCAGTGTGTGTGTGTGTGCATGTTAGCTGTTTGCCTTGTTGACCGATATGAACGCGGGGTATTAAAGGAATTTCCCTATTATCAGTTGAGCTGCAAAAACTACGCGATTTATCCAACTTTTCTGTACCTTTTTTATTGACTTTCCGTTTAGTTTTCGACCGTTGTTTGACTTGAACGACAGATGCGTTGGACAATCGAAATCAAACGGTTAAATCAATAAGCTGACGATATAATGAAAAGCGATTTTTTGGTGTGGAAATGGAAATTGATATGCAGAGCGGAAAATGACATACATTAATCAAATTAAAGGGTTGAAAATACTGTATGCATTTAGTTCTATAAAAAGATAATGTAAAATTAAATTTGTTCTTAAAGTAAAAGATGATAATTTAATAAACTATTAATTAAATATATTTTTATTTAATTTTTATTTAATGTATTATTAGGTCATAATTACTATATTTATTAGGTTTGATTAATCAATTTTTAACCATTAAAAATGTGACTCAAAAATATATTAATTGAAATTTTAAAACTTTGCCTAGTTTGCAATTTATAAATATGCTAAAATTTAAACTTAGATTGCGTTGTAATAAAAATCTGTCTGGAATTTTAACGTGGTCTAGAATTGTATTATTACGTTATTAAAACAAAATGAAGCAACAAGTTTAGCCAGGGATTTGAGCTAAGCGAACATGAACACACCTTCGACGGTGCCAGGAGCAGTTCCTGTCCAACTCTTCCTGTTTATCCTGCAACCCCCTCTCTCTCTCTCTCTCTCTTTCTATCTCAATCTCTCTCCCTCTCGCTCAGTTGAGCACCTTAAAGTTTGACAGACAATGTCCATTTGCTGTTGCTGTTGATGATGTTGTTTTATTTGTGTTTGTTTATTTCTCATGCAAATTTAATTAAATGGGCGTTTTTTCCATTGCTGTTTTGTTTGAAAGCTGAGCGCCGCCTGCTGTGGCAGCAACAGCAACAGCGGCAGCAACAGCAACAACGGCAGCGGCAAGTTAATTAAGTTGAGCCAACGCAAAATGCAAACTTAACGAAGGGTCAGTCAAAGCCAATAAAAGGCAAGAAGAAAAAAAAGGGTTGACCAGCTGAACTTACAAAGTAAACAATTTCACTATAATTAATTGAATTATCATGTATATAACCATCATTGTCTATGCG
This sequence comes from Drosophila nigromelanica, assembly GCA_004149465.1. NCBI lineage: Eukaryota > Metazoa > Arthropoda > Insecta > Diptera > Drosophilidae > Drosophila > Drosophila nigromelanica. The sequence goes on along the minus strand of SCDS01001245.1, from coordinate 11,889 downwards.
ATCTAGTTCGCAACTCGATTTAAAGTTTTACTTCAAGTTAAACTTTTTAAAACGTTTCCTTCGAGCGTATTAAAGGCTATATAAGTAGATTAATCCAATAGCTTTATAAAATTTATCGTATCTTGAGCTGTTTGTCAACTTTGATTGACGATTGCTGCTGATTGAGCGATGCATCTATAAATAAGTTTATTGATCCCAGTTCTAGTACAAATTTGAGTTTAAATTTCTAAGCGTGAAACACCCTGTAGAGATGTAGCTTTGTCAGCTTGGTGATTGATTCTGATTGATGATTGATTAGGACAGCTGTACTAAGACTTCCTTATATTAACTATTAACTATTCCTATTCTAGTATCTTTTAAGGTTTAATAAAACAGCCTGTTTACCTATATTGATGATTGATTGACTGTGATTGATAGTGTTCTTTTTTGTTACATGTAATTATAGAAAGCATTTTTACAGGCTTCTTTATTGCTTATGATTGTTGATTGATACTGATTGATGATTGTTTATGACAGCCTTATTAGACCTTTTCAATCAAATGCTTCACTCATTTTGATTTCATTTCCTATTCTAAATTAAATTGGTTAGTGTAACACCCTGTATAACTATAAATTGTTAATAGCTGTTCTCAGACTTATCTATTTATTTATTTATTTTATTTTATTTTATATCAATTTAGCTTTGGAGTTTGAAATTTCTCTGGCCTTTTGCTCATTCACCTGTCTTTTAAATGGAACACCCTGTTCGAGTTGAGCCTTTGGCCGGCTCGTCGACACGTCTGTCAATGGTAATTCGATATTATGCCGCTTTAAATATTCTCTTTGCTCGGCTGTTGTGTGCGCCGTGGAGCTGCCAAATTAATTACAGAGCGCTGCACCAAACGGATGAACGGATTGACAGAGCGGATTGACGCGGGCCGAGGGGTAGAGCACAAACAAAAACCAACAACAAACACCATGGCTGAGATTTTGCAGCACAAAAGCTAAGGCCAGAGCCACAACAGGCGGCAGCAGCAAACGTTGGCTGGTTGAGGCAGAGGCGGCCACAACCAACGCCCTGTTGCCGGATTCGACGGCAGTCCAAAAAAGTAAGAACGCTGCAGCCGGCTGTAACCGACTGCGCAATACTCGTTCACAAGAGTACACAACAGTAGATAATTGTTAATGTTATTTGGGAGAAGTATCGGCATTAGAAATTTAAAAATTTGAGAATATGATTGTTTTCTCAATTTGCCACATCTACAATGGGCGTGTCCAAAAAATATTTGTGTAATCTTTACAGGAGCTCATCAGTAATCTGTCTGAAAAATTATATGTAGCTCGTTTTAAAAATGAAGAAGATATTCAGAATTCATTTAATTGCCAAGCCAACAAATTTTTAATTCCAAACTTCAAGGCACAAACAAAGTGCACAAACCCAATATACTCGTTTCACTTGGTGAATGAGTATCAAAAAGGGCGAAGGCAGTGTACGGCAACAGGCGGGGAGGCGGATGGGGGCTGGGCACAAGTCGTGGCAGGAGACGAGGCAGCGAGACGGAAAGCAGCTTTAAAACGGGCTGCCGCATTTTCAAACTTGATTTGGCAAAAACAGCGGCAAGTTCTCAGCTTGTTCTGCACTTCTTACGGATAGCGAAACATGTATGTACATATATGTATGTATGTGTGTGTGGATGTTGTTGTGGGTTTGTAGGTCTCTACAAGTATTACGGTGCTCTGTGAAGATTGTTGTTGCTGTGTTTCTTGTCGGCATTCAGCTGCAGCCGTCCTTTTGTCTCAGTTAGCTTTTGTCTACGGGTCGCTCTTAAAGCCTGTCGATCAGACCGGGCAATGACAATGAAAGGAATGGGATTTGTATGCGGTTGAAACACATAAGACGAAACAGAAGAAGAAGCAGAAGAAGAAGAAGAAGGCGACGCTTGCACGTGAATGAATTATGGCTGAAATGAGCTGCGAATATGTCATGTAATACAGATAAACTAGAGTATTTCAGGCTATCGTGACTAATAATTTATTGACTACTGATTAACTTGATAACATTTATTTATTGAAAACGTAAAAGAGAGAAAAATTCACGTAAAATATAAAGAGAGAGTTTCTTTGTCAAGGTGTTTGAAAAGTAAATTAAGAGACACAATTATTTAAGCTTTTGAAAATCGCATAGAAGGGCGATTCGCATTTACGAAAAATATATTTAATTTGTAGTTTTTTGCATTTGCCATCTCATTAGAATAAATAAATGCTTGATCTGCATATAATATAAGAAACATATTAACAAAATTATTTGTTTCCAGTTTTATACAAGCAAACAATCGGAAGTGCTATATAGATATAGTGATTGAGATTCTTCCGTATTTTTTGTTTGAATTAAATGTATTTATCGATGAATTATTCAGCATACATCACATTATAATTACTTGATAACAATACAAAGGAACTTCGCTTAATTAATGCATCAAACTGAATGTCACAAATAAATTGAGCATTAATATTAAATAACATATTTTTATTCTTGAAAATACTATATTAATATGTATTAACGTCAACTATTGCTGTCCTTTTTTTTCATGTCAACAGTACAACAAAAAAGATCCGCAATTTGAACGCATTACGGTAAATACGTAATTTGCTCGAATACCGTTAATCGGATTTGCGCTCAGTTTACGACTGAGCACCCACGCGACCGTAAGAACTTATCCACCATTACCCCAACACACTCTCTCTCTCTCTCTCACTATCTTTCCCTCTCCCTCCCACACTTCACCATTTCGATGTTCAATACAAAAAAAAAAAAACAAATGTGAGTCGCCCTCATAAATTTGTGTTTTTGTGCTTCTGGTTTGAAGCTCTGTGAAGCGTCTGAGCGTCTCAAAAGCTCAGCTTAGTAAAGCTCAGTTATTTTGAGTGCGTTTTCTTATTCTTTTAGCTCGTGTTGTTGTTGTTGGGTTTCATTCTTTTGCAACGCAACTTGAAATTAAATGCGCAGTAAATTACGCAATTTAATGCTTCGTTAAGTTCGCTGCTGATGGATTTTTGTGTTCTTCCACACACACACACACAAGCACATTTACCATGGCAATGAGAATGTATTAAAAGCGAAAGAGAAAGACATTCTTTTGTTTTTGTTTTTTTTGTTTTGCATGCCAGAAACATTTTTGACAGGCACTGCATTAATTACGCTTACAGCTGGTCAATCATGCTTGAAAGCTCTCTCTCTTTCTCTTCTCTTTTGATTCGCTGCTCTCCCCTTGCACTTTGCTTTGTGGTCCTACCCCAATGTAACTGCAGTGGACGGACATAATGCAACGGTTAACATTGCTGCAGGGCAGCTGCCTGCAGCAAATGCACTCGAAGACCAAAAGAGACTTGCATAACAAATTCTTAATTGTGCAACAGACTGCTCTCTCTTTCTCTCTCTCTCTCCCGCTCTCTCCCGCTGTCTTTGTGCTGCTGCTTCGCCCTGCAGCCATATTGCGGAAATATGTCAACGCTGTTGCTGTTGTTTGTATTGTTGTTACTGCTTCTGTTGTTTTGAAGTTGAAGTTTGCATCTTCTGGCTGCCGTTGGGTTAGGTGAGGTTATGTTCACACACACACACACACACACACATACACACACACACACACGCAGCGACATAAAAGCATGTCACGCATAGTGTAATTTCATGTGACGTAAATGCAAAAATATGTTAAAACTGAGGCAGATTAAACAAGAACGTCGCAGTCGGGCGTAGCCGACAGCGCAATACTCCTACACAGGGTAAAAAAAAACCAAACACACATTAAAATAAAACTACTTTTTAGGTGTGTATGGAACCCAGATTCTTGTTTCAAAAATTAAACTTAAGTTAGCTAAAACGATTTTAATTCTCAATGTAAGGAAAATGTACAGTATAATCATATACATATGTTTTTTGTTTTATTTTTTTATTTTTACAACTGTTCAAATAAAATGAATTTTGTTAATTTTTTTATACTTATTTTAAAAACATTGAAGAATCAAAATAAAATATAAAAAAAATTTAAGAAATGACTTTTTTACAAGAGAAGTTAAAAAATGTGAGTTTTTCGCATTGTCAAAACACTTTCTTGACAAACTGTAAATTTCTGTAATTTCTGTAAATCTGCCTGCAAAGATTTGATATAACTAGCTTTTGTATTGAAAGAGATAGATGATTATATCGATTTGCCAGTGGGCTTAGTCAAAAAATACTAACATTTTATTTAATTTAATTCTATTATTTAAATTCTAGCGTTCATATGGAGTGACGGACGGACATTGCGTAAACCCAATATGCTCTCTTCATTTTGTGAACGAGTATAAAAAGCAGTTGCCGTTGCATTCGCTTCAAGTGCCAGGCAGATGAAGTTTTTTCTTTTCTTTTTGGAATCAGGGCTGTGCACGCGCTGCATTTGCAAAACTTTTAACTGGGGTGAGAGCGTTTTGAGTCTCTTTCAAATTGATGGGCCGGTGGTGCTGCTGTAGATGTTTTATTATACCAAAGGGGTAGCAAACTCAATGAAGCAACTGTCAGGCAGCAAGCAATAAATTATAGCACTCAAAAAGCAGCTAAGCCAAATGCCAGCAACAACTTAACGAAAGACGTCGCATTGCGCTTGCTTGCATCGCGAGTCGAGAATATTTAAAACTTGACGAAACTTTGAAAACATGCCCAAATAAACGCTATTTTAATGCTAGTGCTTAAACACACACTAAAAATGACGCTTATTCAACAATTGGCTACTTAACGAAACTTAACGAACGTATTCAAAATGCCGCCATCGCCCCTGAAAGTCTGTTTTTGTATATGTATATACATATGTATGTACATATGTTTACCTAGTTTTCATTTAATTAACAAAACCACAATTCAACGAACTTAACGAAACCACATGTTAAACTTGCAGTACAATAGACTTGAGATAAATCAAAACTTAACGAGCCCAGCCATTAGACGGCAACCGCAAATAAGCCGTCGAATTAGGAGCCATTCATTAATCTGAACGTAAATCAGCTGCTGAAAGCCCACAGAAGCCAGGGAAAAGCACTTGACAGAGCATAAAACCGAAATGAATGCGGTGTAAAATTTACAATAGCCGCCACGCCCCGAAACGCCCCCTCCCAAAAAAAAAACATTATGCAAATTGGCAACGAAACGTTTTAACAACATGTTAAAACTTATCGCGGCCATCAAGTAACAGTTTGGCCAAATAATAAACTGGAGTAGCGACAAAGACCAACTGGGCAACTGGGCACCCAAAGCGTGAGAACCTTGGCGGGGAGGCCCCCCCTCAAAAACATTGCCGTTTTACTCTGGGAACTATTTCAGACCTACGAATGAGAGAGTTGTAAACACGTACAACTTGTACAGCGACAAAACAATAAACGTAATAACAGGATGACTTTACTTATACACAGAGAGAAAACATCACGTAGATAGTGCTTAATAGCTTACAGCTTGATATCTCACTGAGATTGAAATTACCAAAGTCAGGAAGTTTGAACTTATATCAAGTACGATTAAGTTCGACATTCAATTTAAGTATTTTCTGATTTTTCTTGATGTAAAAAATTTGTAGAACTTGATTTAAGGTTTTCAAAATCTTGATTAGAAATGTTACATCTTTGTTTAGTGAATGTCAGCGATGGGAAATTACGCTTTAACGTTAACAACAAATTTAAAAAAAGAATTAATTATGCACATCAGGTTTATTAAAAAACCATAGACATTAAAAAAGAGATCCGAGCTTATATTTAAAATATTCATACTTATTTCTAGTACATCATGAGTTGTACTTAATATAAGATGATTTTATCTTAAAATATTCGTGCTCATTTATAGTAAAGCGGAAATTTTGAATATTCAGATTTTTTGTACTTGCTTTAAGATCTAACTGTTTTTATTTTTAAAAACTTCAACAAAATATTCACCAAAATAAGCTTCTAACTCCAAATCGAGAGTTTTAGGATTCCAACTTTCCAACTTAATTTTAAACCATTTTTTTTTTGTGTGTAGGATTTTTTACCGATTTTTTTACCGACTCTTGACTGACCCTCCGCCCACCTCATCCGTGGAACAACAATGAGAACAATCGCACAAAATCGCACACATTCGCAACATGCATGCAAATTTGTCAACATTCGCCCGTGCTTAACAGGTACAGTTATCATAATGATGACGCAAAATAAACATGAACATGTATTAAAACAGGCAGAACAGAAACAACAAGTAAACAAAGCAAGAAAACAAAAAGAAAACCAATTGAAAAAGCTGCCGCAATTTGTCGCCATGGGAAATTGCAGCAAATTTTAACGGCACTTTGTAAATTATGCTGAATTTTAAGGTAAACAGTAAAAAAAAGAGATTTTTTAATTTTAAGAAAATAAATAAACGATGAGGGGGTGTTCAAAGAGCAAAACCTCAACTGAGAAAAGAAATATACATTTAAAAAAAAATAAAAAAAACTGAGCCAAGATAATTTAAATATTTTATAGTTTTTGTTTTAAAAACAAATTATGAATCATACATTATGTTTTTTAATTTTCAATTAATTTCAGATATATTTTATTTTTCATTTGTACTTAAGTTTTTCTTTTTTACTCTTTACTTTTCTTATGTTTAACTCTTTTAACTCTTGTCCTATAAAAATATGCAGATAAGTAGCTAAAAGTGCTGCCAACCTATAAAAAAATGTTTTAAATGCTACCAGCTTGTTGATTTAATTTCATGATGCAACCTTTTGATAGGGTGTAAAAAAAAGATTCTTTTCTGAGAACCTTAGCTTATATAATATAAATTGCATTGAGTCCAATATAGAACGATTACAATGCCTGGCGGTCTTATCAAAAAGTAAAATAAATATACAAAAAAAAACGCAGGCCAACAACAAATTGAAGTCAAGTAGAGGTCTAAAGCTATTTTTAAAAGGCCGCTTAAAACAAAACTAATTTCAAGTGCTAATTTCGCTTGGCGCAAACAAATATTGAACGAACAAAACTGTACAAGCTTTTCTTTAAAAAAAATAATAAAAAAATTAAGTATATAATTTCATATTTATGCGTCATGTCGTTTTAAGGAGGGGCATTGAACCCTGGAAATGAATTATAAAAAGTGCTCTATGAGTAATAAACTGGGCCGCAAATACGAACAAAACTGCCTCATTCGCAAATATTTGCATTTGAGGCGCACGCCGCAAAAAGAGAAAGAAAATATTAAAAGAAAACATGATCGAACTGTAGATACTCTATATTCAGTTGTGGAATTATACTATACATATGTACATTTTTTAATATGATACATAATCAACAAAAAAAGTAGCTAAAAATTTTTTAAATAAACAAAATAATTTTTGCGGTTATTTCAAACTAAAAATACTCAATTCTCTATTAAAACTAATCAAGAGTATTATTTTTATATGTTCAGAGATGAGGCCTCATTTTGATTAATTTTACAGGGTATAACAAATAAGACGGCAAAAATTTAAACAAATGCAATAAGGAAATGCGCGTCGGTTTTCGTCTTCGGCAAACATGAAGAAATCGCATTGTTTATGGGGCTCTTAAGCTGTCTTATGACTTTGTGCCAAATATGCAAAATACATCTGCTCCGATTTATATGTATGGCAAATATTGCACGCACTCTCATTCTTACACCATCCATAAAAGAGAAAGACAGATAAAAAAAAAAAAAAAGAACAGAGGAATATAAACAATTGCAAGTACAAGTGATAAATTGTTTTGATAGAAGTGCTAAACGAATGCGCGACTCTATTTGGCTTAGATGGCTGTCGTTTTGTGGTCAGCGCACATTGGGTAATTAAATTTTTGTGGCTCATAAAATGTCTGCGGTTAGCGGGAAATGCTAGAATTTCAGTATATATATATATATATTTTTTTTATTTTTAACAACCATTTGAAGTGTTTTTCCCGAATTGCATTTTGGCTCTGGATTGAACTCCCGTCCTAAATGGACCATAAAAAAAAAGTTGTTGCAAACAACAACACAACACGGCAGGAAAATAGCTTCATAAAAAGTGAACTGCCAAAGAAATGAAGCTGATGAAAGTGCCTCAAATTTAATGGAATTGCATTATGTGATTAAATGCGATTAAGAATAGTAGCTATCTACAAATAGTAGTGTGTAGAAAAAAAGTACTCTAAATTCCAGTCGTAAAAGTCAGGAAAACTGACAACAAATTCCAGTAGTTGCAGGCGCAGGTAATCTCAATAAATTACATTTAATTTAAGTGTATTCTGTGGAAAGTGAAGCTAAGCGAGGAGATAAACAGAACTATAATAATACATGTGCTCAAAAGTGCATTATACTTTACAATACCAATTTTTTCTATAAAAGCACATTAAAGCTCTTCATATACTCCAGAGTTTATTAAAATTTACACTGCAAGCTTTTAAAAAAAAATAGCACATTAAAGCTGTCACTTCGATATATCAAAAGAAAAAGGTCTGAACTAACTAAAAGTAATTTTTAGATATTTAAAATTGGCCTGAATGGGATGTTGTCATTAATCATTAGAATAATTACAAAAGTCTACAAAAAATCTCTTAAGGATTATATTATAAAAAGAAGACAATTGAAAATTTTTAGGGATATTAATTAAGACAGATTTTTTAAATAGATATATAGAAAGTCTATATATTGTCCATCGAGTAAATACTATTAAACTGTCATTCCAAGCTGCTGCCCACACGAACGTAGACAGCTTTTACAGGCCAAATAAAGCAAATTAATCTGCTGTGTAAATATGCCGGCACGTATTTCACCCACACAGATTTCGTGGTTGACCCCGACCCGCGACCCGAAGCCGACTTACATGGGACATATTACAGCAAATAATTTCTTAATGCTTGTCCGGCCCGAGACTCAAACCTCAAGAGAAACGAAAGAGCAAAAAAAAAATTTAGGCAATTGTCGTCGCTTTTGGACCGCAATTAATTTTCATTACAAGGCAATAAGCAAAATTAAACACGAATCAAGAAGTGCCCAAAAAAGAGACACAGTCTCAAAGCCATGGCCAGAAGAGCCCGAAAAGGGGCCAAGAGGCGGGGCAGAGTCAAGCGAGAGATGGGATAGATGAACTTGTGGATGGTCGCAGCAACGTGTTGACATTAACAATTCATTAGAATTCTGTTTCTGATTTGTATTGCCGTTTAGTTTGGTGTGGAAAATTTGCCGCAAGCTAAGCAAGAAATGAAAAATTGATAAGAACATTTGACCCGAAGGTCAAAGGAAAACTTACGAGCATTCAATTGTGAGAGCTAAAGGTTGTAAATTAAGTTTGCTTACCTGCAAAGAGAAGGAAGAAGATAAATAGAAATTAGTACAAGAGCATTTTTAGGAAACGATAAATTTGCATAACATTGAAAATAATAATAATAATAGTTTTAAACCAAATTATTAAATAATATAAATAGTTTATATATCTTGCAATTTAAACCGATTTTATAATAAATTATAAGTTTGATTTCATTTAAATAAATTATATTTTTAGTTTTTAATTGCGAAAACCTAACAAATAAATTCATCAAATTTATATAGGCAACTAAATACAGATATTGGTTGCTCATATCGATGATTTTATTGCTAAAATCATTTGACAGCGAGTTATTTAAAATTAGTGACGCGTTCAATGTCTGCAAATATTTTTTTAAACAAGAAATTAACAATGAAAAACATATAATATATAGCAAAAATATTTGATTTCTGCACGCGCCGCCTACAAAAATACAAAATTCAGTCATTGGTTAAAGGCCAAACGCACAACAACAGATGAGAGAAGCAACAAATAGAAATGAATTGAATAACATTCATGGAAGCATTCATGAGTACAGCTACTCAAACAGTTGAATGCCGAAAGAGTTGCGTCTATCAAACGGAACTGTTTTGCCCCTGAAGTGGGTGGAGATTTATTCAAGTTGATTTTCAATGATTTATTTTTGGCAATCAGTTTTTTTCATTTATACATATATATATATTTTTCTGAGTAGACAATTGAAAAAAAGGCCATAAATAAATTAAAAGCTGCAGCAAATATCTCACAAACATAACAAAACAAAAATCCACAAGTGCAATGCGGCGTATGAGTAATCTTTCCTTTTTGCTTGAAAGGCAAACCCAAAACCGAAAATCATTTTAATTGATTTCAAACAGTTTAAAAATAGATTTCTTTTGGTTGGTTGTTTGTTGTCTTTGAATGTTTTGATGGTATTTCTTTTTTTTTTCTTTACTTTTTCTTCTTTTTATGTTTGATTTTCAGGGTTAAGTAGCTGTGAGCTAATCGAGTGTGTTGTGTGTGTGTGAAATAAAATAAAATTTTGTGTATTGTTGTGTGTTTGCGTTTTATGCTTGTAGATAAGCCTGTTCATATGATAGAGTAATTACAATACAATATTTTAAATGGTTATTGAAAGGTAATTGCATCGAAATAATTGTTGAACAATTGTTAAGAATATAAGCATTAATTCATATAATTGATATATAACTTAGAGTAAGTTTTGTATTTCTGTATTCCAAGAAAATTTAATAAATATTTCAATTTTATTGAAATATTTTTAAAACCAGGATCAACTATAAATAAACCACAACTATATTGATCGCTATTGGCAAACCCAAACCAAAACTCGCTACAACTACACTTGGGGCCAACACGAGACCAAATACTCTGTCGAAACTCGGAGTCAGAGTTCGGTGTTCACTAAAATGACGTGGCCATAATTAAAGCAATCGAACAGGAACTCAAGAAATTGCTGCCAACCATAAGCCATTGACGTGGGCCCATCAAAATAAGAAGAAGAAAAAATAAATAAAATAATACAAGTGAGAACGTTGCAGTCGGGTGTAACCGACAACGCAATACGCGTTCACAAAGAAAATTCACAAGAAAAAAATTATATTTTTAATAATGGATATATTTGGAATTAAGAATTAATCTAGAGGACAAATCACGACCAAAATGACATTTAACATGCAAATCGGTTCAGTTTTCACAAAGTTATGGGAGTTTGAAATATTGAACCTATGGACCCGAAAACTTTACTTATCAAAATTTGTGTTAATTTTGGCATGATTTTTGACCAAAATTGAATCGGGTTTAATGTTGTTTTTTATTCTAATTATGACTAACACAATCGATTAAAAACAAAAATTTGCAATTCTAAATTTTGAAAATTTTTTTTTCGAAAATGAGTAAGGGGGGAGTACATGATTTTTTTTTACCAAAAATTTCAAAAAAAAATTATTTTTAATAATGAATATATTTTGAATGCAGAATCAATCTAGAGGCCAAATCATGCCGAAAATGATATCAAACATGAAAATCGGTTTAGTTTTGCCAAAGTTATGAGAGTTTGCATTATGACTATAGAAAATCTCTATAAATTTTATATTGTTAATAAAAAGCTTAACAATTCTCTATCATTGCCATTGCACAAACCCAATACACTCTTTTCACGTTGTAAGTATAAAAATAAAATAAAAAGGGAGAAAGAAAAAAACTGAGTGTAGGCAGCGAGTTCAGCTGAAGTAAACCAGTCCAAGTCCGTTTCGACGTCTTTACAGTTTTCGGCTTATTGTGTGTACTCGTGTATTTCCTAGCCGCTCTCTCGGGATGACGTCAACGCGTAAATATAACTATTATTATAGGGAGCAAAGAAGAAAAAAAATGCTAACGAAAAAAAAGTGTACCATGTTTTGGACATTTATTTGGTTCGGCCGATACACAGACGAGTGCGAGCGAGACAACAACACTGGCCAAATGTCAAAATATTTGTTTATTTGGAACTGCGAGGCACGCAGCGAACTGACTTTCGTGGCGCACACTTCATTAAGTTGTAGTAGCCCCGCCCCCCCCCCCCCCCCCCCCCAACCCCCAG